>SJYO01052320.1:373165-667296 GCA_006410555.1 Capra ibex | reverse complement strand
ATATATATATATATATATATATATTAAAAAGTCTAAGAAAAGGGAACTCCCAATAATGTTTCATAACTCATCTCAAAAGATACGATATTCATCCATGAACAATCAGTAGATGAAAGACATGACATCACCCTGTATCACTGAAAATATCCCCTAATATCGACTCATTGTGGATGAGAGGGAATGGGTGGACGGGAACCCCCTCCCACGTGAGGGTAGAACAATCACTACCTAAACAAGTACACTATACGTGGCCGGTTACCTTATCCTCACTTCCATTTCCTCCCAGTGCAAGGTCACCGTAGAAATCCCCGGTCACTTTCACAGACAGTCGGGAGAACAGTAGAAGTGAGACCGTGCTGGAGTCCTATGAGTATAATCTCGAAGAGGTAGTTTCCTTCGAGAACTTCCTCTCAGTACACCATGTTGACTGGTACGCCAGACGGATCGTACCTGGGTGACGTAGGTCGAACGTTCTCTAGTTATGTATAATAACATTTGGTGACTCTAAACCCCTCATAACCCAAGTATCGTAGTAACCTCGTTGTCGTATATTTGTGCCAGTAACTATACATCTACTTCACGCGACCATTTCGTTTTGGGACTTTAAACGTAGAGTACCGAAACCTCGACTCACCTTCCGTCGTCTCTTTGACAATAAAGACTGATCTAGTTTTCCCTTCATAATAAATACAGGTTTATAAACTGTTTCGATTATAGACTTCCCTGAGTTCTCCGTTTACTATATGGATTACTTAGACATCCAAACCCGTTCCTCTACAATTCTGTCTTATAATGATCCACATCAACTATTTATAGTACTCTGTCTACTCGAACCGTTTCTAAACCGGAAAAAATGTTCTTCCCTATTTTCTTCTCTCTTAGGTTTATACGGACCTGAAAGTTTCAAAGTTCTAGATTGACTAAGAGTAGAGGTCGGAGAAGTCGGAAGTTCACTAACAGTCTAATTCTCGACCCCTCTTTCTAGTCGGATTCCGTTCTGACAGTGTAGAAAACAATTCTGGAGACTACCCTAATTCTACGGGAGGTCCTAAAAAAAAAAAAGAAGTTCTTTTATCGAGTCACTTTTCTCTGATTCCTGTATTGGGTGTCTTTAGATTATTACAGTTTTATAGACATTCAGATATCTGCATGACCGTGCACCATCATTGACTTTAGTTTAGATAATTTTGTACAAAAACTCTTTCAGTATCACGGTTTTCGTGACATTCTTCACTTCAGTGAGTCAGCACAGACTAAGAAACGTTGGGGTACCTGACATCAGATGGTCCAAGGAGTCAGGTACTTTAAAAGGTCCGCTCTCATGACCTCACCCAACGGTAAAAGAAGAGGTCCCCTAGAAGGGTTGGGTCCCTAACTTGGACCCAGAGGGCGTAACATCCGTCTGCAAAATGGTAGACTCGGTGGTCCCTTCGGGTTTTTATTCGTGACATTTTGAACCGGGTTTTCTGAGACTGACTACTTAAATTTGTCAGTGACCGGGGGTCTAAAGAACCCTGTTCCCCGTCGGACGCTTACATCGAGCCGGTCGTTCCTCTCGGGAAAGAAGTTACGGAGGGAGTATACAATACTTTACGGAACCTTGTCCTCTCGTGTGTCCACCTTAGTTTCGGAGCCGCTTGTTACTTGAACTCTCTATGAGCGTCCTGGTCGTCTCGGTTAGATCCTTCTAGGGGATAGGGGTCTTATTATCCGGAGTGTCAAAGACGGGTCACCCAAAAGTCTCATCGACACGCTGGTACTGATGACACACTAAGGTAAACAAGGACAGACTTATCCTCACTAATGACATCAACAGAACAAGGAACGGGTGGGACACAAAACCTTTACATCTCCCTTCGCCTGAAAGAAGAAAGTAGTGAGACTCAAAAATCTAAAGGTACTCAACGTAGGTCGGTACCGTCTCTGTTAGTGTCCTACTTTATCCCTTCTTGTAAAACATAAGAAAATGTCCAATTAGTGATTTTCCTACAACGGAGATTCGAATTTAATATTTATTACCGGGTGGTGACCCTTGGGACGAAGGGTCCATTACTCGTAATTCGATTTGATAGAAACAAACCGAGTTTCCTTTGTAGGAGTGGTCTGGGTAGACACTTACTGATGTCCCTCTTTCTTTAATCATGTAGGGGAGTCTTCCGACTACCTTTGGTCCTTAACAAACTGAAATGAGGGAGGGGAAAGTCATAGTTTCTTCGTATTTAAGACTCCTTTCTACCAAGAGACCCCGTACTTTGGTAGTAGAATAGTCAATCGACCGAAAGGTTCATTTCAGTAATAAGGAACGGGGTCATTCAGAAGAGAGTTAATAACCGGACAACGCATCGTTTAACATACTCAAATCTGTACCATTGTCATACTAGGTTATTATAAAAACGGAGTTTATAAGTATAAATGAGTTATACTTATATAACTCATTTTCGATCGGTTCCGTTGTTTACATGATGTATATATAACCAGTCCTTTCAAATAACGTGTGTTAGATTAGTGATTTTTGGAAGTAAGTTGTTTATTGGTAGTCATGTTATTACCTGGATCTTAGGAGATTGACGAGAAGGGAAAGTAAAACTACTCATTTTAGGTATTAGGTATCTTGGTAGTATCGTTAAGTAGATATTTCGTCTCGACTAGTGTGCCTCGTGTCGAGGCTAATGTAGGTTCAGCACGGAAGATAGTGGATGACCTATTTCAAGTATGAGGAACCATACAAAGTGTCCTAAGAGGTTCTTTACCAAAAACGAAAGTAAAAATCAGAGTACAAAAGGAAAATAGAAGTTTGAAATGTGAATATTTATAATTTATTTCTCCTTGTTGGTAGTCAACAATTGACTAAGAGTTGAATTGGTTAAATTGATCTACATTTTACATCTTAGGTACGTGGTGTCGTGTTCATCGGACTGGTTTGGTTTGACCGGAGACTTGACAAAGTTGTCCTTTAAGTTTGTTTCTCATTACTTAACTGTTCCTGTTGACGTACAATGTTACCGAAAAGAAATAAAGAACTCAGGGTGTTGAGTCAGAGAGGTATGGACGTTAGTAGCATGACTTAAGGGGAAAATTGACTTGTTTCACTTAACATGGGAGTCTTTGAAGCCGGACGTCGTGATAGACGACGAATTTTTTTATTACCATCATTACACTCTCCTCCTTAGTGCTGTTCCTTATGAAAAGAAAGTAAATAAAAAGATTGACGACTGTATTTCTCTCTTCTATAAATGTCTTCTTTACTCATTTTGACCGTAAAGGGTTTAGAGGTTTAGTCTACTAAATCTGAGTCTTCTTACGACTCTAACAATGTGCCTGATACATTGGTAATCTTCATGTAATTCGAAGTGTAAAAAAAAATTTACGGTAGAATAAAAAAGGACTTAACAGAACCAAACAGGTTCAAAAAATTTTAGAGTCGTATAAATATAAAGTACGGTTTGTCAAGAAACGAATCACACGGGAACACAAACACAAACACACAAACGCCACCACTACCACAACAAGACAGGACACGTAACGTCGTATAAATTGTCGCAGACGTCGAAAAGGGGTTGTAAACGTAGATGGGAAAGGTCGACACTATTAACTTTTTTTTTTTTTTTATGTCTAAAAGGTTAATAAGAGACCCCCTTCTTTCCGTTTTCAAGGACTCGTTCTTGATGATTAGATGTGACTAGTGTAAAAAAAATTAAAATACATTTACGGGAGGGGGGGAAGTAAAATAAATGGATCCATATAGAAACGTATCAATCTGGTTGTTGTGAACATCTGGTAAGTCTACTGGTGAACCTATCGAACTTTCGTACCGATGGAGACAACGTCGTAACATGTCAACTTTCTTGTAAATTAAAAAGAGAACTTCTAGAATACAGGTACCACACCAAAGGTTTGTAAGTTTATCATCTTTCGAGAACCTTTTAGTAATTAGTAGTATACATTTTACCTTATATAGATAGGTCAGTCTACATTAACAAAAGAGGTCCTAGGTTATTCAATTATTTACACTTTCTTATAATATTTACCGTAAGATTTCTCTGTACGATAATAAAAAATTATTACGATAAAGAGATTTTGGTCAAACTTATACTTATAACTCTATGAGTCGAACCTACAATAATATAAATAAGATTAGAATTCGGAGATTTAATTCCGTGAACATATTCTTCTAGTTCTTACCTATACCATTGTCAATTGAGAAAATTGTACTTTACTACATCGTTTATAAGAGACTTGGTCAATTTAAAATTAACGAACATGTACCTACTAAGATATCACGAAACGAGTCTATTCACGAATTATTTATGAAACACCTTAACTTAATTGACTTGGTTTTCTGTATAAAGGAAGATTATCTAGATCGTCACACTGTCAAGGATCAAATTAGTACACCTTTATTTCATACTACGGAAATTTATCTTTAAAGAATACCTTGACTATTTTTATCCAAGTCTTATTTGAGAGGACATAGGTGGGTAATGACAAAGAAACAAGGGGAACACGAGTGAGATTATGGTATTTATAACTATTACAAAAGAACATTAAATGGACTATCAAAATAGTTTCGACTATCAAAATTGTTTCATAAAAGGATACAAAGAGTAAGGTGGAAAGACTGTAAGGGGGTAAAAAGTTTGGTGTTTAGTTACAAAGAGAGAAGGTATTTTAGAAGATAAGTACAATTCCTAGTGTAACCCAAAAATTTTAAGATAAATAACTGTGATGTTTTAATATTTTAGACAATGAATACAATGACAGTAGATTTTAAAAAGTAAAAAACGTAGGTATATTGATAATAAGTCATTTACTTATAAACAATCAACCCAGACCGGGTCTTTTAACCTTCTAGATATTTACGTTCCTGGTACAGAATGTGAATAAAACGTAAGGTACTTCTTAAGAAGAAAGTGGTTTATAAACGACTTATAGACGATATACGTTCAATGACACGAGTCACTAAACCCCGTACGTTTCTACAAGTTCGACGTTAGGGACGGGAGGTCACATTTACATATTAACTATTCACCGGACTTCGGATACAATATTAACATACTCAAGTGAGTTAAATCTTATAAATTTTAAAAATAAATTAAAAGTGATGGTGGAGACACGAACAAACAAAACGACAACGACTATGAAAAAATTTGAGTTGTAGATTTGCCCTTAAGTTTACTTATGGACTCATAGTTTCAGTAACTACATACCACCATAAGAACGAAAATGAAAGGGTAATATAAAGAAAAGACAGTTTTCTTGAAGCCGTATGTGTAAATTTAGTCTTATGTGATGGGGCATATCGAAATCAAAAGAGGGAGTTCAACTAGGAAACTTTTAGGTAGAAAAGTTAGAAATCAGAAAGGGATAGGAAATGAAAATTTAAGTGTTGGAGTGACGAGACAAGTCTTCTAAAAGGAGAAGGGAAAGGTTCCGACTAACCATACGAAAAGAAACTCCATTGAGACCTTTTGTGTCAGTTGTCACCGGAGATCTGTTTATTTTAGACTTATTTATGTGAGAATGGAAAAGTTATCGAATAGGAATTCCGAGGCATTGACAGTAACGTTTACGATAAATACGACCTTTGATTACGAAAGTTTCCGGTCTCCACGCGGACCTATTATACCAGATGTCAGTTAAGATCTGTTGAAAAATCGGTAAATATTACGGTTGATTGTGAAGAATTTTTAGTCACAAATACCTATGTACAGTAAAGCATAAACAGGTGTCGGTCTCTTACATGTTGTCGTTCTCACTTGGGATTCCATGTAATACTTTAAACCTACTAATACTAAAAGTTATATCAAAGTAGTCAACATCGTTTACACGACGAGACCACCACCACAAATATTACCCCCTCCAATACCCCAAATACACCCCTGTTTCCTGTATCTCCTGACAGACGAGGAAGGAGAGTTACCAAGACACTTGGATCTTGACGAGATTTTTGTATTATTTCAGAATTTTACAAAATTTTTGATCACAAGACAAGTAAAATAAACCCAAGTTATTAGTTTGAAGTCATCTAATACGAAGTTCCAAAAACTTAATGGCAGGATTAGGTCGAGAAATTTAGTATTGAACTAGTATCTAATTGGACACCATTATTATGTACGAGGTATGAAGGAGAAATAGTACAAACAAGACATAGTGACAAGGTTATATCGACTATAAATACAATTATTATTATACTTGTAATTGATTGTAATAAAAGGTGGAAGAAAACGATTCATGAAATATACATATTCGAGTAAAGAGTAGTGTATTTTGATACTCTATATTTGAAATTATAAAGGTAAACAGTACATTACTTTTAATCTCTTTAAAATGTTAAATGATAACCAGTAGGTCGATAATTTACCGTCTCAGGTTCTAAAATTAATAACACGAAGATACAATTTACAAAGTATACATTAAATAGTGTAGTAAGAAAAAAAGATTATAACAAGACCATACAGAGTAATTTTTAACTCTACGTCACGTCGAAAGTAATTACTTTTCAAATATATATATAAATATTATCTGAATTGGGTATATCTGTAAACTTATTCATTGAATTTGACCTGATTATACATAACGGATTTCTGACTTGGGATGGTTCACCGAAGGAAATAATCTCTTAATAAACATTAAATATAAAAATATATTTGTCCTTAAAGTTTCAAATGACTTACTTGAACTTTAAAAAGATTGTATACGTTTGTTTTCATTTTGAGGTTTATGATAAAAAGAATTTTTTTTTGTTTGTATCTTAGACACTGCATATTTCGTATATATTCTCTAAAATATATTTAACGTTAAATTTGACACATCTTGGTACTTTTTTTGTATTGTGGTTTTTGGTACGTACTTCTGTAGATTACTTGTCTCGATCGTTCTATAGCCTCTTCCGTTACCGTTGGGTGAGGTCACAAGAACGGACCTCGTAGGGTCCCTGCCCCCTCGGACCACCCGACGACAGAGACCCCAGCGTGTCACAGTCTGTGTTGACTTCACTGAATCGTCGTGTCGTCGTCGTCGTTCTATAGTTACATATTAAAAGAATTGTTCATTTGATAGGTATTACTCTCTACCCCATGTAATTAAAGATCATAGATCGTATTAAAAGCTGTGTGTCATTCTTAGTTTACTTACTATTGATCAAGCAAGAGCCTACACTCAATGATAGTTGCCGTCCTGACGCCTAGTAAGAGGGCCTAAGGGAGGAAAAGGGAAGAGATAAAGTCGAATGTATTTTTACTGTGCACTCAATCAAGTCGAGAGGTCTTGATGTGAAGTAGTATGTACTGTTTAGAAGTTATATGCCAGGATATCACGTTAGACCTTTGTCGGTCCGTTATCTGAAGAAATCAGTCGTGGAACGGTACCGACCCATCACACTGCGACCGTCACGAGATCTCTTTCTTTAAGTCTCTTGACGGAACTAAGAAGGTTAACAGTTCTGGTGATAACTAGTGAAAGGATCTCGATGGTCTAAGTATGATAAAAGTTTCGGACCGACGAACCGTGGTAAAATCTAAGGTGCTCTATGGTGTCATAATCAGACAGTCAACATAGTCTGAGACGGTAGGGTACCTGACATCGGGCGGTCCGAGGAGACAGGTACCTTAAGAGGTCCGTTCTTATGACCTCACCCATCGGTACGGGAAGAGGTCCCCTAGAAGGACTGGGTCCCTAACTTGGTTCCAGAGGACGTAATATCCGTCAAAGAAGTGGTAGACTCCATCGTCCCTTCGGGCACTCTATGGTATTATGGGACGGTTGTTACGAAAGAAAACAAATTCGGATGGTCTCAACCAAACAAAATATAGATCGTTGTTGTTGTTTGACTGTTATTTTTAGAAATGAGAATTTTGGAGCCAACTTTTCCGTACTTGAATATGTCAGTCGAGTCTTTTTAGAGAGTGGTAATAGTTCCCTCGAAGGGAAAGTGATATCAGTGGGTTTTTGAACCATATTACTAAAAATTACAGTAACTGTTAAATCATCTACTTTCACTGTAGAGCAACAATAAAAGTAAAATACAGAAACTTACGATCCCTCTAACTTACGTAAAAGTGTATAAGAAACCGGTAAATGTAAAGAAGAAACATTTTACAGTCAATTTCAAGAGACGAGTATAAAGATAACCCCACAAGTGGAAAAAGTATAACTAAACATCTCCAATAATTTTTATAATTGAGACACACACGATTCATATTATCCTAAGAAGGTTGAAATATTATACGGGAGATTAATAAGACCAGAAAAAAAAAAGTTGGTCACCTTGAGGGGAGTAACCAATTCGTTATTTAAGAAGGTTAAAAGAGAGAAAGACTGAAAAGGAACTAAAAAGTGTAGCATAACCCACGGAAAGGAATGAGACTAAAAAAAATTAAACTAAACTTATGAAGTAAGAAATGAAGGAGGCCTTACGTATAACTATTTTCATCTTAAGAATAAGAAGACTAAATGATATACTAAAAAAAGTTTCCCGGAAGTTATTATAAAAATTGTTGGAAAAAAAAAAGAAAAGACTAAGTTTTATAGGAAGTATCATCCGTGTACTATAAACGGAAATAAGGAGGACTAGTGTGGTAAAATGTATTTCACTTAAAAACACCTGTTTACAGTCAGTACACGGGTTACCCACCGTCATCCAGACCAGGTTGGTCACCTAGGGTACTTAATCTACAAGAAAGAGACTCTAAGTCTGAGAACTCCTCCGTCTGTTGTTTGACTTTTATTGACCTCAAGTAAATAGAGTCGATACTGGGATGCTCTCTGAATTGAATCGTTGTGACAGATGTCCCTACCTCATCAGTCGAATGAAAGGGGTCATTTGAACGAGAAGTGGTGTCAAAGGGAGACCCTAGGGGTTTAAGAATTTTATTGAAAAAAAAGGGACGTAAATGGGTCTTGGTCAAATATAAACACTTTGGTTTGTAAATTTTTAATTACAAACGTATAATTATCTTTTTCAGGATTTCTTTCATATTTTATATAAGAATATTCTTTCGTATTATAACTTTCGTTTTATTCTTTCGTTTTTTTCCTTTTATTCTCTCGTTTTATAACCACATAAATAACAACGGAATTACGTCCTTCCCAGTCTTACGATGAGTTACATAATAGTATGATTCGGGCACCGACGGGTGTACCTGAAGTCAAACGTCCAACGACACCCGTCTCAACCGTTGTCTTGAAAGTCCTCTTTAAGAATGTACCATCGTTCTCTCGTTCGTCTGGGCGAAGGGGTCGGACCCAGAGACGTCGGACGGTTTCCCGAGGGACCCTTCCGTTAAGTCGTCGGTAAACACTTTCCCAGAATCTCGTATAATGTCTGAGTGACTCCGAGTACAAGGACCCTACGATGCCTTACTGAGATTTCTTTCAGAACAGTGTAGTCTCGGCAACTTCTATTTACCTATATTTTTCTTTAGAGGGATTTATAAAGGTCCTTCCTTGACTAAACTACTATCACTTAGGGGGTGAAGTGAAAGTCTAGTGAGACAAATCTGGGAGTGAGAGAAAAAAATTGGTATAGATTGACGTGTCAAGTCACCGCAATTCATGTAAGTGTAACAGCATATTAAGAGTGGTAGTAGGTAGAGGGTTTAAAAAGTGAAGGGATATGACTTCGAGACAGGGGTAATGTGTGATTGAGGGGTAAGGAGGAGGGGTGAGAGGAGGTGGGGGACCTGGGACCCTAGATGGTTACATCAAAGGCTGAGATACTTAAACTGGGAAGATCCATAGAATATACCCGAAGGGTCGTCCATGATCACTATTTCTTGAACGGACGATTACGTCTTCTGCATTCTCTGAGTCCAAGCTAGAGACACAACTCTTCTGTGGGACCTCCTCCCGCACCGTGGGGTGAGGTCATAAGAACGAACTTTTTAGAGTGTCTTTTTCCTCGGATCACCCGATGTCAGGTACTCAGTGTCTCAGTCTGTGCTGACTTCACTGAATCGTGCGTGTGTACGTGTATAACACAGATTCAATTCTGCGTGTAAGATTGACCCTAGTCGTTTCCAGATATCTAATCCTAAGATGAGACCTAAAGTTCGATGGGTGATTTAATATGAATGATACCGAACTTTTGTCATTGAGAACTTTTAGAGTCAGAAGGGATAGAGTCAACTGTATTAAATAAAGATAAACAAAATCTGTTTACTGTACTTTTAAGGAAACTTTGAGGATTAAAAGAGTTCTACACCTGGACGAAGGATTTATACAGGTGTAAGATTGGTACGGAGTGACGGGAATGTGAACAAGTTTGGTAGTGGTCGACAGAGGACCTACTTTCGTTAGCGGGAAAGACGATGAGTGGAACGGAAGGACCTTACAATAGACTTACACCGACGAACCAACTATCATAATTTTAGTCCGATCTAATTCAAAACAAAACAAAAAGAAAGTTTAGGACGTTAGTAGAGGGAAGAGTTGTCCAATTTTCTGTTTAAAAACAACAAAAATGTATCTTCCGGGTCACACTAGACTAAGGGGTACTGGATGAAATAAAAGAGAAATTACATAGAGTAGTAGATGGTGTGATAGTAAATGAACAGATTAATAAAACGTTGGGAATGAGTGTACCTTACATTCGATGTAGGTACTCCTACCTCTAAAAAAAAGTAGTAATGTAGGTGTTATAGATCTTAACACAGACTGTGTCCTATCTGTAAGTTTTTCTGTACACAACTTTCTGTTTGTTTACTTACAAAGGAAAGGGTCACTTTTTTCCTTTAAAATCTAAGAGACAATGTCAGAAGATAACTTTCGAAGATCTCTTTTTAGTATCGGTCCATTAAAGAACTAATTTGTCTAACTTTTATGTTTTATAAATGTTATACAATGACCGTAAGTGGTACTCTCCAAATCTTTTATTTGGGGTTTCATTTTGGAATGTGTTTCTGATTTACGTGGACAAAGTATTCACAAAATTGTTCTTTCGTGTACTAAATCTTTTTAGATGTCTTATCTTGTAATTTTATCGATTTTTCTATGTCATCGAAAGTAAAGATGTTTTGAAAAAAGATACGTCTTTAACAAACTTTTTCCGACACAGTCAGAGATTTTATAGTAATGTCACTCTGTTTTCACCTGTGTCTAGCTGAGTTAATAGGTCCTTCAAATGTTCTTCCTTGTTATGAAACTCCGATTTCTTTCGTTTTATTCTACTTTTAGTTCTGGATAATAAAATATCTTGTCCATTACTTTTATATCTTTTGTCTACTAGATTCTCTATCTTGTTTAATTCATTCTCTCTAAACTTTTTTTTGTACATTTATTTTATACTCAATTTTAATTAGGAATTTTTCTTATCTCAAATCCGAGATCGGACATCGAAATCTCCAAACACAGTACTTCATATTAATGGTTGATTATGGAAAATTGGAAGGGACACAGGCACAGTCTCTATTCTTTGATTCTACGTGGAAACTAGACTGTTTGACACTATAAAAATACAAGAATTCAAATTTATAGAGTCGAGGTAGACCAAGTCGACGTGAATTAGATCTGGGACGAAGTCAAAAAATTTATTATTTTCATAAAATGATCCCTTTATTTTTATCGTTTACGACTAGGACCAAGACCCAACACTTTCTTCTGTAACGAACATTAACATCTATATATAAGACTCAGGACTACTCAATTTCAAATACTAACGAATGTTTTGATTTAATTAGAGGAGTATACCGTGTCATTCCGTTTAGTTACATATCTTACTGTATGGAATATTAGTTCGTTACGTATATGTAGTCTATTAGTTGTACTTTAGTTATACGTTCATTTTTTACTTTATATTTCATTATTGGTTTTTAAATTTGTACTCATCACTATGTTTAGTAAATTGAAAAAAAAAAAAAAAAGGTTTATACCGATTACTGATGTTGGTAAATCCCTCTACAAAAATTCTATGTATAAAGGTCCGACCCGGGGAACTCCAATTCCAATATTAAGTCTCTAGACCCCAGCTAAACTCTTATAATATTTGAGAAGTATATTTGTCAACCTTTTAATCATCAATGCTACGATGACAAAATAAATCACGAAGGATTGTCAGTTTCAACAGTAATGGGTAAATTTTATTTTACTCCTATTGTATTTCCTTTAATACATATTAGACCTTACGAACAGTTTATGAATTTCTAATAATTGTAATGATATGATTAAAATGAAACTGTTACATCACTATGTTCAAACTTCTTCAGTCTTTATATTCTCTAAATAAGTAAACCCCGTATTGTATAATGGATTTAATTTCCTGAGAGAAACCTGAACTTGTTGAGTGAACTGATGAACCCAATTAGGAAGGTAAACGGTTTGTTCGTCCACAGTTTAAAGTTTGTGTTCGGCTCCAATTACATAATTAAAGGTGAAAAGAACAGATTAGTTACTCTCAATTACTCGAAAGAGTCTTAACGTTTAGAACGGAGTGAGAAGGTAAAGGTACATTTTCTTCAAATCTCTAGATCTGCACCCTGGGTAGGAGTTGCTTCGACGACACGGATTATAATTCATGGAGGTTCTACAGTTATAAGTCAGAGTCTATGAGATGTAAAGGATTAAATTTAAAGACTAAAAGTCGACCTTCCACTGTCATTATCGTCATGGACGGACATATTAAACCGTAAGACGTCCAACAACAATACAAATCAGTGATTCTGAACGCCTGAGAAAACACTGGGGTCGAATGGTCCGAGGACATAGGTACCCTAAAGGGTCCGCTCTTATGACCTTATCAACAGTAAAAGAGGAGGTCGTCTAGAAGGGTTGGGTCCCTATCTTTGGACGTAGAGGACTCAGAGGACGTAACCGTCCACCTAAGAAATAGTGACTAGGTGGACCCTTATGGTAAGAAATCCAATGTTGACTGTTTTGTTTTTACGTAGTAACGGATACTCCAATCCCAATCGAAAACCTACGGTTTCGAATTTACTATAGAAGATTTAGTATAACGAAAATTAAAAATTAATTACTTTTGTACAAATAATAATAAAAATTATTAAAATACATAAATAAAAACCCATACGACTCAGACGGAACGACGCTCCCGAAAAGGGGTCAACTCCAATGACCCCGAAGAGTCACGACACCGAAGAGAAGAACGTTTCGTACCTGAGACCCAGGAGTCCAAAGGTAACCACGACGTGTGTCCGAGTCATAGACACCGAGAGTCCGAATCAATGAGGAGTCGTACACCTTGGAAGGACCCGGTCCTATCTTAGGTACAGAGGACGTGACTGTCCACTTAAAGAATGGTGATTCGGTGGTCCCTTCGGGTTGTTTTTGTATAAATCCGTAATTTTATTCTCGGATGGAATTCTTTATTTTGTAGTTTGTATTTACTTCCAGTGACTTATCTAGTCATGTACAAGAAATGTATATAAGATAGGGGAATGGAGGGAGAAGAGTGGAAGGTCTATTATTACGGGTGAACAAACGAAAATGATAAACATGTGAATTAGACATTTATTTATTTATGTGTGTGTTAAAATAACGTACGGAGTTTACAAGACAGTCAGAGTCTTATATATACGAAAACGTTGAACGAAAAATACAAACCGTATACACGCAAAATAGGTTCTTTTATGTACATCTCGTTCGAGTAAAAATAATTACAATCATCTAGACGAAGTAGTTGATACGATTTCGGAAACTGTCACACCTACTTTTGTTTGATCTTTACCCTTGAATCTCTACCCTTATGGTCTGGTGAAATGGACGGAGAACTATTTGGACATAAGTCCAGTTCTTCGTTGTCAATTTTGACCTGTACCTTGTTGTTTGACCAAGGTTTAATCCTTTCCTCATACAGTTCCGACATATAACAGTGGGACGTATAAATTTAATATACGTCTCATGTAGTACTCTTTACGACCCAACCTACTTCGTGTTCGACCTTAGTTCTAACGGTCCTCTTTATCGTTATTGGAGTCCATCCGTCTACTGTAGTGGGAAAACCGTCTTTCGTTTGTCCTTGATTTTTAGGAAAACTACTACCACTTTCTCCTCTCACTTTATCGACCGAACATTATCACAATCAGTCTGACAACGGACGGTCCGAGGAGACAGGTACCCTAAGAGGTCCGTTCTTATGACGTTACCTAACGGTAAGGGAAGGAGGTCTCCTAGAAAGACTGGGTCCCTAGTTTGGGTCCAGAGGACATAAAGTCCTCTCGATGTCCTTTCTAGAATTTTGAGTCGTAAGTTTTTAATTCTAGTACCGTGGACCAGGGTGGTGAAGTACCGTTTATCTACCCTTTTTTCACCTTTCTCACTGTCTGAAATATAAGAACCCGAGGTTTTAGTGACACCTGCCACTGACGTCGGTACTTTAATTTGCTGTGAACGAAGAACTTTCTTTTCGATACTGTTTGGATCCCTCGTATAGTTTTTCGTCTCTGTAATGAAACGACTGTTTCCAGGTATATCAGTTTCGATACCTAAAAAAACCAACAGGACATACCTACACTCTCAACCTGGTATTTCCGACTCCCGACTTCCTAACTACGAAAGGTTAACACCACAACCTCTTCTGAGACCTCTCAGGATACCTGACGTTCCTCTGGTTTGATCCGTTAAATTTTTTCCTTTAGTCAGGACTTATAAGTAACCTTCCTTACTACGACTTCGAGTTCCAGGTTATGAAACCGGTGGACTACGTTCCTAGACTGAGTAACCTTTTCTGAGACTACGACCCTTTCTATCTTCCGTCGTCCTTTTCCCCTGTTGTCTCCTACTCTACCAACCTACCGTAGTGGCTGAGTTACCTGTACTCAAACTCGTTTGAGACTCTCTACCACTACCTGTCCCTCCGGACCGTACGACGTCAGGTACCCCAATGTCTCAGTCTGAGCTGCCTTTCTGACTTGTTGTTACTTATACACTACGTATATCTTATAAGATTAAACTAATAACCTGTAAACACAAAGAAGGTTAAACCCCTCGAAGGGTTTACCATGATCACCATTTCTTGAACGAACGGTCATGTCCTATGAGTTCTCTACACTCAAGTTAGAGACCCACCCCTTCTTGAGGAAATTCTCCTTTACCGTTGGGTGAGGTCATAAGAACGGACCCTTTAAGGTTCTTGTCTCCTCAGACCGTCCGATGTCAGGTACCCCGGTGTCTCTTAGTCTGTACTGACTTACTGATTGTTTTAGATAAAAAATGATGATCTTGTGTCAACTTCATTCGTAAGAAGGTGTATAGACGACGATTCAGCGAAGCCATCACAGACTGAGACACGTTGGGGTATCTGCCGTCGGGTGGTCCGAGACGGTAGGGACCCTAAAAGGTCCGTTCTTGTGACCTCACCCAACGGTAACGGAAGAGGTTATGATGTATAGATGAAACAATTTATCAGTACTTAAAAATACGTCCTAAAGAACAGAAAAAAATGATAAACTGTCCTTAATAAATCTATTATAGATAACGTCAGACATCAAATTATTGTCTTTAACAAATTTCGAACAGTTTTTGTGTTTTATAAATATAAAAAGACAGTAGTTTATAAAGTCACAAGGGAAACTACAAAACACTAAAGTCTTATATTAATTTTTTTATTTGAAGATGATTGGGTTCTAGGATTTTAATAAAAGGAAATCTAATTACCAAAAATCTATCAAGAAAAAGTATAAATAAGTAAATTAGGTAGACTTTAAAACAAAACTTATATTAGACTTTAATTAACTTTTAAAAAACGTAGTCTTATTTATGAACGAACAAGATCTTTCTGAGGACACCGGTTGTTTTACCCAACTTTATTAAGGGGACCAAAACCCAGTGTACGAAACGTGGTCCTCGATTCTTCTTTAACTAGGGATGGGTCTCGTGTAATTGACTCTTACCTCTCTTAAACCGAGGAGGTAGAGGTGTGATCAACTAATTTGATAATTTTCTCTCGTCGTTTCCCAAACAAAACAAAAACTACGAAAGAAGATGTAACAAGTTTGGTTGAGTCTAGTCCCTTTGTTCTTAAGTATGTTATCTTCTTAGTAGGAGACCTTATTTCTCACACGTTTAACGACCTGTAAAGCTCTTGAAAGATAACATTTAGATTCAAATCTTCACCGGTTTACCCTTCGTTTATTATCCTCTATAAGGGGACATACTTTAGAGTCAAGTTCTTTTGTTACATGGTTTAAAGATTCGTCAACCGACGGATGACGGGCGAATAGGGGTCGTTTCGGAGTTTTAACTGGTGAAGTAGGGGAACGTCTTGTGAACAGTCAGAGAAACAAGTCTCTTCCGAATAATACATTCGTTTAAGTGTACTTATCGTTTTCTTCTTATAGTGCTAACGACGTGTCTTATTAATTATGTTAAACAGTTGTATTTTACAGTTATCTTTTGAAGTCTAGTGGTCTGTGTACTTCTTTTATCGTTGTTCTTTCATTCATTAGTTTAACTTTCGATATTGTTTTTGGTTGACTATTTTTGTCTTTTCCCCCTTTTTCTCTTTTTATGTACTCAAGATTTTTATTTATTTATTGAAATACCTTAATTTTTTGTGTCTTTGACTAGAGTAGCACTTAAGAGTTCTTTTATTTCTACGTTTTTTCCCTTTGTAACCCTTTATTCTTTTTAGACAACGTTTAATTTTCTTTCTGGACACCATCTAAGTACAACTACATACCGTTTTGGTTATGTTATAACATTTCACTAATTGGAGGTTAATTTTATTTATTTAAATATAAAATTTTTTTCTTTTCTCCGGTTCTTAGTTGATTTTCACTTTCACTTTCGGTGAGTGAGAAGAGACTGAGAAACACTGGGGTACCTGATGTGTAAGGTACCTTAAGAGGTCTGGTCTTTTAGGAACCACCTAAGAAATGGTCGACTCGATAGTCTCTTCGTTTCGGTCCAGTTGGCGTATCTGGATTATGAGTTTATGACTGATAAGGTCACTGTCTGTTGTCTCTTTTCTCTTCCATCTCTTAATAATGAAATTTTTCAATGAAATTTTCTCATCATTTTATGAAGGGTCGTCTTTTCTGTGTCTAGACGTTTAACTTTCCTTGAAATTTTTTTTTTCAACTGTTTTGTTTTGGGGATTTTCTATCAAGATATGAGTTAGAACATGTCAAAGTCTTTTGTTTTCACTAAGTTTATAAAGATGAAACTATTTTGATTTCGTATACGTACACTTGTTTTAACCGTGGTTTAAACTTTAAACTACTTCAAACCTCTTGACATAAAATTTGACTCCGTAGACCCCACACCCCACTCGCATTTCTTGTTGTTGACAATCAGAGACGGTTCCAGGAAGACCCCTTGGGGAGGGACGAAGGGGGACTCGAGGTTCACCCCGAGGGATGTTTGATAGTTACTTTATATTCCAGTGTTATTTCTCTAAAGTTATATATTCTTATATGAAGAGCATAAAAAAATTCCTTCCTCTTTCTAGATCCTATATTCTTTCTTACACCAAATTTTTTATTTTTTTCTTAGATGTTTTCGAAGGGTGTGTCGACCAGATCTTTCTACGAACAGGTTTATTCTTGTCCTTGAGACCCTGAATACTCATTTTATAAGAGTTATCTTCCATGTTACGTAAGGTAAGGTATTAATGGGTCATATTTTTATACATTAAAGAATTGTTTTTTATTTTATTTTACCCTTAAATTAAAATGGGTTACAATTGGTTTAAATTTATATACCGTATCTTGAATGGACCAACAGGGTGACCAATTTTAAGAAGCGAAGGTCACTTCTCCAACGTCTAAACTAAGGACCGGATTCTTGATTCTAAGGGGGTACAGTATGTCATACTAGTTCTTCACTTTCTTTTATTTATTTTAACTTTTATGTATACCGTATCAAAACTATTACTATACACTATTAATTACTATTTACTCTCTTAGGTGAACTTGAAGTACATACTTTATCAGAGGAACCACAAGTGTCCTTGATTTCTTCTTTTAGATTAACTCTGTCTGGTTAAACGAAGTGTTCCTCGTCACAAAGGTATCGGTGGTCCATTTATTATTTATTTTCAAAAGGTGAAATAGTATATTTTTCTTCTCATAGATTTTACATAATTAAACTGTAACATGTCTATTTCAATACCGACTATCTATAACTAGTGACTACTTTTCTCCAGTTTCCTAGTCTCAAGATTATAGGAGTGGATGTGAACACTCCTTTGTCTGAGAACCTCCTGTGTTTGTTTTGAGACACACGTGGTCTTGGGTCCTCTTTCCTCGCAATCGGAGTGTTCTCTGACTGGGTCTGAACGGACAGTCACAGACCCTCAGAGGCCGTCTCCGTACCCAACTACCACCGGGACGACGTCCCAACCCCCGTGACTCACGTCGTCACGGACGTAACCTGGAAAACTTCCTCCGACTGCAATAAAAGTGAAGGAGGTGGTATCAAACTGGAGTCCAGTTTGTTGTCCTTTGGGTAGTCTTGTTCTGGATCGAAGGTGGAGTCAGTCAGAGAGTGTAGTCCTTTGAAGGTAGTTGTAGAATATAACGGTTGTAGGCGACCAAGTACCTTTTTCGTTCTCTCAAGGTCTTTTTGTAGATAAAGACGAAATAACTGATACGGTTTCGGAAACTGACACACCTAGTGTTCTTTGACACCTTTTAAGAAGTTCTCTACCCTTATGGTCTGGTGGACTGGACGGAGAACTCTTTAGACATACGTCCAGTCCTTCGTTGTCAATCATAACCTGTACCTTGTTGTCTGACCAAGGTTTATCTTTTTCCTCATGCAGTTCCGACAAATAACAGTGGGACGAATAAATTGAAGATACGTCTCATGTAGTACTCTTTGCGACCCGACCTTCTTTGTATTCGACCTTAGTTCTAACGGCCCTCTTTATAGTTACTGGAGTCTATACACCTACTGTGGTGAGAATACCGTCTTTTACTTCTCCTTGATTTTTCGGAGAACTACTTTCACTTTCTCCTCTCACTTTTTCAACCGAATTTCGAGTTGTAAGTCTTTTGCTTCTAGTACTGTAGACCAGGGTAGTAAAGTACCCTTTATATACCCTTTTGTCACCTTTGTCACAGTCTGAAATAAAAGAACCCGAGGTTTTAGTGACGTCTACCACTAACGTCGGTCCTTTAATTTTCTGCGAAGGAGGAACCTTCTTTTCAATACTGGTTGGATCTATCATATAAGTTTTCGTCTCTGTAATGAAACGTCTGATTCCAGGTAGATCAGTTCCGATACCAAAAAGGAAACCAGTACATACCTACACTCTCAACCTGACACTTCTTACGACTCGTGCCTTCTTAACTACGAAAACTTGACACCACAACCTCTTCTGAGAACTCTCAGGGAACCTGACGTTCCTCTAGGTTGGTCAGGTAAGACTTCCTCTAGTCGGGACCCTAAAGAAACCTTCCTTACTACGATTTCGACCTTGAGGTGGAGTACGCTTCTCAACTGAGTAACTTTTTCTGAGACTACGACCCTCCCTAACCCCCGTCCTCCTCTTCCCCTGCTGGCTCCTACTCTACCGACCTAACGTAGTACCTGAGTTACCTGCACTCAGACTCACTTGAGGTCCTCAACCACTACCTGTCCCTCCGGACCGTACGACGTTAAGTACCCCGACGTTTCTCAGTCTGTGCTGACTCGCTGACTTGACTAGACTTGAAGAAGTAGTCTCCCGTCCGTCTTACTGTTGGTGTTAGTGTATTTTGATCGGTTCGACTAGTGTACCTGGTGACAGAACAGATTAACTTACTTTGACACTCGGTACGAGACATCCCGGTGGGTTCTATCTGTTCAGTACCACCTCTCAAGACTGTTTTGTACCAGGTGACCTCTTTACTAGCCGTTTGGTGAAGTTATAAGAACGGAACTCTTGGTGTACTTGTCATACTTTTCCGTTTTTCTATTCTGTGACTTTCTACTTGAGGGGTCCAACCATCCAGGGGTCATACGATGACCTCTAGTCACCTCTTTATTGAGGTCTTTCTTACTTCTCTACCTCCGTTTCGTTTTCGTTGTAGGTCAACACTTACACTGACCACTACCTTCATTTCAGGTTACCCTCGTTATAACATGTCCTTCGTCCTTACAATCCAGGTACTTAGTTCCGTTTAACCTTTACCAGTTTTTCCTTTACCGTTCTCACTTGTAGTTGTAAAATCCTTAGTCGCTTGATTTTATTTGACCTTACACGCTTAAATTGAGTCTACTGGTAATATAGATGATGACACCCGTTCTTAGGCAATCTTCTTTACCTCATCGGTAGTATCAGTTATTTTCTCAGGTTTTACGTCATTAACCTATGTCAGAGTTTTTACTGTCTTACTAGAGACAAGTAAAGGTTCCGTTCGGTAAGTTATAGTGTCATTATGTTCAGATATGGGACTTGTCATTACGACTTCTTCGACTTCTACCTGCCAAGATACTTCTCGATGTTCTAGAAAACCTTTATTATGGGGGTTTTCTACAGGAAAAGTAACATCCCCTGACCTCACGTTTTCATCCTACAGTTCTCTATGGACCTCATTGTCCGTTTAAACCGGAACCTCATGTTTTGTTTCGTCCATTTTCAGATTGTCTCAAAACGGTTCTCTTACGTAACCAGTACCGTTTGTGGAAAAAAGTTGTTGTGTTCTCTTCTGAGATGTGTACCTGTAATGGTCTACCAGTTATGGTTTAAGTCTAACTTATATAAGAGACGTCGGTTTCTACCTCTTCGAGATATGACAGTCGTTTGTGTTCTGACCCTCGACTGACACCGAGTCTTGTACTTGCGGAATAGCAGTTTAAGTCTGAATTTAACTTCTTTCATCCCTCTTTGGTGATCTGGTAAGTGCATACTGGATTTAGTTTACGGAATGCTGATATGTCACTTTCACTGTTTATCTAGGTTCCCGAATATAGACTATCTATCTCACGGACTTCTTAATACTTACCTCTAAGCACTGCATCTTGTCTTCCATCACTAGTTCTGATAGAGGTTCTTTACGTCTTTTCCGTTTTTCTAACGGACTCCTCCGGAGCGTTTATCGAATCTTTTCTTTTCTGCGTTTTCCGTTTCCTCTTTTCCTTTTGTACGGGTAAACTTACGTCTCCAGGTTTCTTACCGTTCTTCTCTATTCTTTCGGAAGGAGTCACTAGTTACGTTTTTTATCTCCGTTTGTTATCACCCTTTCTGATCTCTAGAGAAGTTCTTTTAAACACTAGTTCCCTTGTAAAATACGTTTCTACCCGTGTCTTTCCTGTCTTTAACATACCTGGATTGTCTTCGTCTTCTATAATTCTTCTCCACCGTTCTATGTGTCTTCTTGATATGTTTTTTCTAGAAGTACTAGGTCTATTGGTGCTACCACGCTAGTAAGTGGATCTCGGTCTGCAGGACCTTACACTTCAGTTCACCCAGAATCCTTCGTACTGATGCTTGTTTCGATCACTTCCGTTACCTTAAGGTCAACTAGAAAAAGTTTATGACTTTCTACTACGACACTTTCACGACGTGAGTTATACGATCGTTTAAACCTTTTGAGTTGTCACCGGTGTCCTGACCTTTTCTAGTCAAAAGTAAGGTTAGGGTTTCTTCCCGTCACGGTTTCTTACGAGTTTGATGACGCGTAAACGTGAGTAGAGTATACGATCATTTCATTACGAGTTTTAAGAGGTTCGGTCCGAAGTTCTCATGTACTTGGTACTTGAAGGTCTACAAGTTTGACCTAAATTTTTCCGTCTCCTTGGTCTCTAGTTCAACGGTTGTAGACAACCTAGTAGTGTTTTCGTTCTCTTAAGGTCTTTTTGTAAATAAAGACAAAATAACTGATACGGTTTCGGAAACTGACACACCTAGTGGTGTTTGACCTTTTAAGACTTTCTCTACCCTTATGGTCTGGTAGACTGGACGGAGGACTCTTTTGACATACGTCCAGTCCTTCGTTGTCAATCTTGACCTGTACCTTCTTGTCTGACAAAAGTTTAGTCCTTTGTTCATACAGTTCCGAAATATAACAGTGGGACGAATAAATTGAAGATACGTTTGTAGGTACGTTTTACGGTCCTACCTAATTCGTGTTCGATCTTAGTTCTAATGACATTCTTTATAGTTATTGGCCCCCCTCCCTTTCTACCGCCTCCTTATCCTGCCCTTCTGGTGAAAGAGGGAGTGCTTAAGGAGTTTTCTTGTAAAGTTGCGACTCGTTTGAAGTGTTTTGTTGAAGACATCCGACCGTCTCCTGTAGTCCGTTGGTCTTTTCGTCTAGTAACAGAAGTTTTTGTCCATCNATTCTTTATAGTTATTGGAGTCTATACGTCTACTGTGGTGGGAATACCGTCTTTCGTTTCTTGATTTCTTAGAGAACTACTTTCACTTTCGTCTCTCACTTTTCAAACCGAATTTTGAGTAGTAAATCTTTTGATTCTAGTACCGTAGACCAGGGTAGTGAAGTACCCTTTATCTACCCCTTTACCACCTTTGTCACAGTCTGAAATAAAAACCCCCGAGGTTTTAGTGACGTTTACCACTGACGACGGTACTTTAATTTTCTGTGAACGAGGAATCTTCTTTTCAATACTGGGTGGATCTGTAGTATAATTTTTCGTCTCTGTAATGAAACGTCTATCTCTAGACAGATCAGTTTCGATACCAAAGAGGTCATCAGTATATATCCACACTCTAAACCTGATATTTCTTTCGACTCGTGGCTTCTTAACTACGAAAAGTTGGCACCACAATCTCTTCTGGAAACTCCCAGAGAACCTGACGTTCCTCTAGGTTGGTCAGGTAGGATTTCCTTTAGTCAGGACTGATAAGTGACCTTCCTGACTACAACTTCGACTTTGAGTTATGAACCGGTGGACTACGTTTCTTGACTAAGTGACCTGTTCTAGGACTACGACTCTTTCTAACTTTCGGTCTCCTCTTCCCCTGCTGTCTCCTACTTTACCAACCTACCGTAGTGGCTGAGCTACCTATACTCAAAGTCATTCGAGGGCCTCAACCACTACCTATCCCTTCGGACCACATCAGGTCAGGTACCCCAGTGTCTGTCAGCCTGTGTCGACGCACCGACTTGACTGGACTTGCACTGTTCTTCCGTTTCCATTTACTGGATGTGAGAGACCCTGTTCTTTAAGTTCAAATTCATATTTCACCTTAATCATTTGGCCTTCTTATTACAGTTGTTGGATTTTTAAATATAAACATTTCCTCTGCCTTTTTGCGTACCCCAATGATAACTAACCACTCTATTTAGAAATATAAAAATTTTCTCTAATTTATATACTAATACACAACTAATAAGTATCGACGTCTTCGTCAATGGTCTCGATGTTTTGAAAATTTTTTAATAACAAAGTCAATACCTTCCACCGAATTATCTGACAACGAAACAAAGAATTCAAGAAAAATCACTAGACATAAAAATGTTATATGGACCTAAAAAAAAATTGGAATTGAAAAAAAATTTCGGTTTTGTGTTTTATAGACTACCTCTTGTGTCTATTTACCCGAGGAATCGGATTCAACTATGTATCAACGATTGTGTACATTCCGTCGAGCCGGAGTAACTAATTTTTCTTATGTCAACAACCCCGATACTTCACCTAATTACCCGAAAAGATCCAACCGTCGACCAACGTCACTCTTTTTTCTTTGTAGTGTCTCCACCCATTACTCACATTACACAACCAATTTTCTTTACGTTTGTCGATAGAATAAGAAAAATATTTAAACACCTATCATCTAAATTATTTCATAGTTATTTCATAAAATCGGGGATCGTCGTATTTTTACTTCCGTTATATTGTAAGTTTTTTTTTTTTTTGTGAAAACAAAGAATTCCTTAATCGTAGGAAAATTTTAGGTTCATCTTACAACGATAACTTTATTACTCCGATAATTCCGTTAAAAAGAAGATTCTGTTTATAGAAAGATATCCGATTTGACTAGAATTCTTTTAAAATTTTTGTAGTAAAAAGAACAACAACAAGTCAGTGAGTCAGTACAGGTTGATAAACGCTGGGGGTCTTACGTCGTGTGATCCGGAGGGACAGGAAGGGATTGAGGGTCTCAAACGAGTTTGAGTATAGGTAACTCAGTCACTACGGTAGGTTGGTAGAGTAAGAGACAGTGGGGAGGAGGAGAACGACAGATAGAAATCTCAGAAAAGGTTACTCAGCCGAGAAGGGTAGTCCACTGGTTTCATAACCTTGGAGTCGAAGTCGTAGTCAGGAAGGTCACTTATAAGTCCCAACTAAAGAAAATCCTAACTGACCAAACTAGAGGTACGACAGGGTCCCTGAGATCTCAGAAGAGGTCGTGTTAAGTTTTCGTATTTAAGAAACCACGAGTCGGAAGAAATACCAGATTGAGAGTGTAGATATGTCCTGATGACCTTTCCGGTATCGAAACTGATATACTCGTAAACGTCCGTTTCACCATAAAGACGTAAAATTATGTGACGGATCCAAACAGTAACGAAAAGAAGAATCCACATTCGCAGAAAATTAAAGTACCGACGACAGTGAGAAAGGTGAATAAAGGGTAGATAAACGTTACTTCACTATCCTGTTCTACGGTACTAGAATCAAAAAACTTATAACTCAAAATTCGGACGAAAAAGTGAGAGAAGAAAGTGGAAGTAGTTTTCCAAGTAATCAAGGAGAAATAAAAGACGGTAATCTCACCATAGTAGACGTCACCGGTATCCTGACCTTTTCCAGTCAAAAGTAAGGTCAGGGTTTCTTTCTGTTACGGTTTCTTACGAGTTTGATGACGTATTAATGTGAGTAGAGTGTACGATCATTTCATTACGGGTTTTAAGAGGTTGGGTCCGAAGTTGTTATGCACTGGGTACTTGAAGGTCTACAAGTTCGACCAAAATCTTTTCCGTCTCTTTAGTCTCTACTTTAACGATTGTAGGCGACCTAGGCACCTTTTCGTTCTCTCAGGGTCTTTTTGTAGATAAAAACAAAATAACTGATACGGTTTCGGAAACTGACACACCTAGTGGTGTTTGACCTTTTAAGACTTTCTCTACCCTTATGGTCTGGTGGACTGGACGGAAAACTCTTTAGACATACGTCCAGTCCTTCGTTGTCAATCTGGACCTGTACCTTTTTGTCTGACCAAGGTTTATCCTTTTCCTCATGCAGTCCCGACATACAACAGTGGTACGAATAAATTGAATATACGTCTCATACGATACTCTTTGCGATCCGACCTACTTCGTGTTCGACCTTAGTCCTAACGACCCTCTTTATAGTTATTGGAGTCTATACGTCTACTGGGTGGAAATACCGTCTGTCACTTCTTGTTGATTTATCGGAGAACTACTTTCACTTTCTCTTCTCACTTTTTCAACCGAATTCCGAGTTGTAAGTCTCTTGTTTCTAGTACCGTAGACCAGGGTAGTGAAGTACCGTTTATCTACCTCAGGCCATAAGAACGGACCTTTTAGGGTACCTAGTTCCTCGGACCACCCAATGTCAGGAATACCGACGTTTAACNGACGGAAAACTCTTTGGACATACGTCCAGTCCTTCGTTGTCAATCTGGACCTGTACCTTTTTGTCTGACCAAGGTTTATCCTTTTCCTCATGCAGTCCCGACATACAACAGTGGTACGAATAAATTGAATATACGTCTCATACGATACTCTTTGCGATCCGACCTACTTCGTGTTCGACCTTAGTCCTAACGACCCTCTTTATAGTTATTGGAGTCTATACGTCTACTGGGTGGAAATACCGTCTGTCACTTCTTGTTGATTTATCGGAGAACTACTTTCACTTTCTCTTCTCACTTTTTCAACCGAATTCCGAGTTGTAAGTCTCTTGTTTCTAGTACCGTAGACCAGGGTAGTGAAGTACCGTTTATCTACCTCAGGCCATAAGAACGGACCTTTTAGGGTACCTAGTTCCTCGGACCACCCAATGTCAGGAATACCGACGTTTAACAGTCTGTGTCGACTCGTTGATTTGTTGCCTATTGTGTCAGTTTCTGAAGTCACATCAGTCACTTCGTCTTCATCTACGGAAAAGACCTTAAGGGAACGTAAATGATACTATGTTACCTACAACCGTTAAACTAGAGACCAAGGGACGGAAAAGATTTAGGTGGTACATGTAGACCTGTAAGAGTCGAGTACATGATAACTTCGGATCGGAAATCCTAAAACTCGTAATGGAACGATCGTCCACTTTACTCACGTTGACACACCTTCAAACTCGTAGGAAGTCGTAAAGGAAAGAAACCCTAACCTTACTTTTTACTGGAAAAGGTTAGGACACCGGTGACGACTCAAAAGGTTTAACGACCAAATAAATCATATCGTGAAATTGTCGTAGTAGAAAAATCTTAAAATTTATCGAGTCAACCTAAGATCGTGGAGACGATGAAAACAAGGACCATTTCGAAGGATTCCGGGTGAACTGAAGTGTAAAGTCTTACAGACCGAGATCCACTCATTAGTGTGTAACACCGATAGACTCGGTAATTAAACAAAACATTTCAAGAAGACACATAATAAAAATGACGAAATTTTTTAAAAATTCTCATAGAATCACAATAGAATTTGGTTATGAATTTGTGTGTATACGTTATAGGATTAAAAGAAACTATAAGATTTTTTATTATTATTATTGTTCTGACCTAAATTACTCTAAAAGTGTTTTCAGTAAGAATGTCCTGAATCATTTTGATTGAATAAAATACATTAACATACATAGAAAGAATATAATAGAAATATATGATAAGGAATAGAAAAGGAACTTATTACATAATATGAAATTATACTAGATTTAATAAGACAGAAGAAGAATGTTCAATGAAATAGTTTCATCTCTTTCCGTTTCATACTATAATGAATATCTACCTTAGATTTTCGATGTTGTTTGATCACTTATGTTGTCTTTTCTTCGTCTGAGTGTCTCTTGTTTGATCACCGAGGGTCACCCCTCCCCGCTCCCCGTCAGGTCCCGATCCCCTACCCTGCCACCCCTCCCCGCCTCCCCGTCAGGTCCCGATCCCTTAGCCTACCATATTTGATGAGGCACAGTCTACCCGATGTCCCTATATAACATGGTGTATCCCTGACATCTGTTCCAAAATATTGACATTTACCTTTCATTGGCAAGTTTATAATATTTCAAATTAATTATTATTTCTTATATTTTTTTATTTGGTCCAGTAAAAAAACCTTTCGTTGTGAACTCTAAAGGACTTAATGAGTAGTTTTTAAAATTTGAAAATGAGGTATTTGTTATATCATCTTCAACACTGAAAGAAGAAATATATAGGTTACTATGGTATTTTATAAAACTTAAGGAAAGGTCTGTATTGGTGTCCTATACCTAAAAAAAAAAAAATTGTCTCAAAGATTACGAGGACACTTCGAGTCCCATAAATCAGTTTCAAAGATATAAAAGGTCATATAAAAAGTTCAGTATATCTTGTAAGTATAATTAGATTATCAGTCCGTATGACTAAATTTTTTAGTTAGATTAACAGGTTCTATTAAATTACGTCTGTTTGATTAACGAAAAAATTACAAAGTAAAAATTTGAAAGTTTTAATTCTTTAGTTTAGTTAAACTAATCTTGATTTTGGTAAATTACGTTACCTTTTACTCGTTTATTATGTGTAAAGTTTGAGTTAAGGTGTAAATGTAATTTTTTTTTCAACCTGTGTCACCTCAGAAGGGGAATGATCATCATGGGGTACTTTCGGTACACCATGAGTACTAATTTTTGACTTTTGTTTTGGTACATGGTGTTTCAAGAATTCTATAATAACACAACGTTGATCAAAATACTTAAGACAAATTTCTTAACATACTATCCTCATAATCTATTTCGGCACGTATTCGTTTATGTTAGGGGTACTGGACGTTAAAGGAGTTCTTAACCTAATTTACCATAGTAAATATCTGTGACATAAAACCTTTGTTGTTGTTTTTTCGTAAACACTATCTTTATCGCATAAATAAATGGTGGAGACGAGAGGGAGGTTACGTGTGACACCACAATGCAAAGAAAGGTCTGTCTACGTCAGTACCCCGATTTTAGACGGGTCTCCTTACCCCCTAGTTCATTCCAGGAGGTGAACCTTTAGACGGAGGATATTGAGGAGACGACAGGAAGGATCAGGAGTAGACCGGTCTGACTCTCTGTTCCACCCTCCATGAGCCCAGGTGCTTCTTGACTCATCTGGTCTCGAGGAGAGAGAGAAGACAGTAACCTAACACTGCACCTTCTCTTTATGTTAGTTAAGAAATATTTAACATTCGGTAAACTTAACTATGTGTTAGGTTATCCCATCCACATGATACAAATAAGGGTACAATGTCCACTCCTCAACTCCGGGTCCCTCCAGTTCATTAGATACGTCCCAGACGTCGATTGTGTTCGTTCTCATCCCTCTATCGGTAAGTCGGGTCTTTATAGAGGACTTAGAGTTTGTAGGTACTAGTTAATGCCCTTCACTTTTAGCGAGTTATCACAGACTGAGAAAAGCTGGGGTACCTGATACCTTAAGAGGTCCGATCTCATAACCTCACCCGTCGGAAAGGGAAGTGGTCCCCTAGAAGGGTTGGGTCCCTAACTTCGGTCCAAAAGACGGAACGTCCACCTAAGAAATGGTCGACTCGGTGTTCCCTTTGGGTTCTTATGACCTCACCCATCGGACAGGGAAGAGGTCTTCTAGAAGGGTTGGGTCCTTAACTTGGTCCCAGAGGACGTAACGTCCACCTAAGAAATGGTTGACTCTATAGTCCTTTTGGGTACTAGTCAATACCATATCGTATTTAAACCCTTTAGTAGATTTATCTATACTAACAACTTCTAAACTTCTCCCAAGGTCCCGATTAGAAGTTACACATGTCTTTCGACCCCTTTCTTGGTCCCTATCTTGAGATCTTTATGGGTGAAAACGTTAGTTTCCTTCCTTCGTCTCAGTCCCTATCTTAACCTTTGTATCCGTTCCGTTTGTCCTCGAACGGAACAGTATCTTAAACCCCATTTTCTCTCCGTTTTCCTCTTTCACCGGGGACCTAATTTAGAACTTCCAATTCACTGGACTCAGGATTTTTTGTGTCATGAACTACAACAACACTGTACAGACTCTCGTGAGGACTCTAGTTGCTCATCCGTTGTTATTTCATCTCTGTCACTTGTATTGAGACATTCCCTTCTACTCCACAATGTCTGTCACGCAATCTTCTAGACGAAGAACACTCTCTAAACTTTTTCTGAAAAAAAAAGAGGGGTGGGATAAGTAATCGGAAACAAGTCGATGATTGTGTCTTCACACACCGGTTTATTAGAGACAAGTATAAATACTGAAATAGTTTTATTACTACGTATCCCTCTTTCCCAAACCCCCTACCACACACACAAATTTCGTTTACAAATAACTGTCTAAATTGTCGATAGTACTCTGAGTTGACTGAGACTCTATGTATTTTGACAGGTTTCTCTCGATTTATTTTTAGTTTCGATCACCCTAAAGGAAGGAAGAAATAAAAGATTAAAGTGTAAAATTCACCCGTAGCAGTACTGAACTCTCCGAGACTTCCGATTTTAATGGTGGTTTACGAAGAAAAGAACACAGTTGGGAATTAAACCCGGAAAAATAGGGGCATTCTGGAGTTCAAGTCTGTGTCGGTAGTTCGCGAACCCTACTGGTTTACGCTTGAAGACGAGAAACGGTAGTAGACTACATTAAAGTCACAGTTAAACAAGTGAAAATTTTACAGTCATTGTGAATAAGTCTGACTTAGTTTGGTTTTTTTGAAACCCAACAGTCCCGTAAGGTTTTCTAGTGTCTTACTCGATTTATACATGACCATACACAAGGTTTCTTGTCGCCTCTTTTCTTATAGTGACTCTACAATCCTCGGTATTTTTACACATTATCAGACACGTTGATTTGAAAGATGGGGTTTGAGTTTCCGTAAAATCGTACATAGTCACCGTCGTTATTTTTGATTACCTACATTGTGTCGGGTTAGTCTCTTCCTTAAAGTTCTCGACGAACTAAGTTGGAGGTCGAGGGTACGTAGAAGAATTCCACCATCTCATCTGTAAACAGAATAGGTTTGGAGGACTTGACGGGAAAATTTAAAGGATCGAAAGATGGTCACTCAGAAAAAAGGGGTCCGTCTTCTCGTAAAACGTTCGGACAGAACGTCGACCCTGTGTCCATAAGTCCAAGACGTCAACCCGATCAGTCTTTGTGTAAGGACTCTAAAGAATGTCCTTCTCCTACTACGCTTCTCCCGTCTTAATATACTTCAGCCGTTTCTCGTCTTTCTATCAGTCAGGAGTCTCCGTCGTTGTTATCTCCAGATTCGTTTACGAGAGTCTAAGTCTCTGGGGCCGGAGTCGGTGGACACGGGGCCCCCGATACCGACTCCTCAGAGGAAGTATTTTCGAAGGGGTCACCGAGTCAGCCATTTCTCAGACAGGTGCAACGTCTAGATATTACTCTTAAATCAAGGACCGACGGGTCACTCTCGAATTGAGGAACAGGAGAACTTGTTACACCTATGAAGAAGAAAAAAAAAAAAAAAATTTATTTAAAAGTAACCTTAATTTCAAGAAAAATTTTACATGAATAAACGAAAACCGAAGTGACCCAGAAACGACGACGAGTAACCGAAAGAGATCAACATAGGTCGCCCCCGATGGGAGATCAATGTTACGTCCCCGAAGAGTGACGTCCCCGAAGTGAAGAACGTCTCACGTACGAGGTCCCGCATACCCGAGTCATTGACACCGAGTGCCCGAGTCAACGGACTGCTATACACCTTAGAAGGACCTGTCTCCTAACTTGGACACATGGGACGTAACAGTCCATTTAAGAAGTAACGACTTGGTGGTCCCTTCTGGACCTATGAAGAATTATAAGAAATATTTCAAGGGAAGTGAAATTCACTCTATCTGATCCAAAATAAAAAACGTTGAGTCCTACAAATGGAGATTCACCTTTAAAGTTTGTCGAATAAAAACTTTCGACATATTCCTATTACTATTGTTTCTACTATAAGACCAGAACAGGTGGTACGGTTAAAACGGACACTGATAAAAAGGAAGGTTTGTTGAAGAACTTTACGTGAACCGAAGAATCGAGACGACCGAAGTAAGTAAACACATAGGTAAGTTGACACTACATCACACGTAGATATTACGAATAACTCACAGATGTCAGGTTCCTTATTACTACCGACTTTGAGACAGTTACTCAAGTCTATTGAAGGTCCCGATTTTCATTTCATCCTTTGTTTATACAGATTGTGTTACTATAGTATGTTAATCACAATACTACGTTTACTCGTGTCCAGTGACCCCTTGTGTCACCTCCCATTATGTAAATTGTGTCCCTACTCTATTCTACTCTATTCCTTTTGTTCAATTCGTTCATTCCATAACTGTCCCATCCACTTACACCTCCGCCTACTAACTGTCTTCCTTTTCGCACACGTTTTCAGAATTAAGGGACCTTTTTCGTATCACACGGACTTCTTCATGTCCCGTACGTCATTCTGGTCTCGGTATCATTTTACCCTACACTTCACTTCGATTGTCTTTCAGTCCCTGTTACAGGGTATAACTCCTTAAATAATCATTACCCGTTAGTGACCCCTTGTTTCCGAAATTCCGACCCCGTATCTGGAGTTCACTTTGTCCTTCTTGTCTTACTGTTACAATACTTCTCAAAATTTCCCTACAAACACCACCAACCAAAAAAAAAAAAAAAAAAACCCAGACCAATTATATTCTCAAATAGTGAAAAAGATGTTACACGTTTTGTTAATCCCCTCTTAGGGTCCCTGTCTCCTCGGACCACCCGACGGTAGATACCCCAGCGTGTCTCAGCCTGTGCTGACTTCGCTGAATCGTCGTCGTTGTCGTCGTCACAAGAGACATCCCATGATTACATTTGGAGAAAAAATAGAATTAGTCGGTCCCAGTATGTACGTGTATTCCACGATTCGTCTTCTTTCATCACTTCAAGGGAAGTAAAGTCTATTATAACTGGTCCAAAGAGACGATTTTATCACAGAGTTATCAAACGGTAGGTTCTATCCCGAGTCACCGAATCTTTACTTGTGTCTCAGTATAATATACTCAGAAATATTGATGAGTACTTGTTTTCGACACGATAAAACTGAATTTTACGTATCGTTTTAAAGAATTGGATAAGAATAGGGAAGAAAACTTTTGAGTGGAACGATTGATTCTTCATTAGAGAAGAATCCGGGGGTCAAAGTTCAGTCCGTAATACCTCAAAAAGTGAATGAAATAGAATAGGATGTTTCCATAGTTCAAGAAGGAAGTGATACACAAAGGTTCCGACCAATATAGAGAATAAGTACCTTGAATGATGAAATAGTAAAAAACAGAGAAGTTATAGGGAATACTTTATTCATTTTAGACCTCAGTAGGACTCGTTGTCACCATCCCTTGGACCTTAAGAGAGGAAATAAGTGGGTTATAGATACGTAACGGATGACTATGGTACAGATGTGTCATGATCCACGACCCCTGTGTCACTACTTGTACTCTTTGTGTCGGGGACGGGTGTCACGAACGTTTCCGTGTAAAGGTGTCAGATCTCAGGAACTTTCAGTTCCTGAGGTATCGTGTCTGATGGATGCTTATAAACGACGACGATTCAACGAAGTCAGTACAGGTTGAGACACGCTGGGGTACCTGACATCGGGTGGTCCGAGGAGACAGGTACCCTAAAAGGTCCGTTCTCATGACCTCACCCCACGGTAACGGAAGAGGTATGCTTATAAGTCCCCTGACGCTAGCAGTTAATCCTGAAGGGTTTACTACGATCACCATTTCTTGGGTAGACGGTTGTGTTCTCTATACTCTACCCCCAAATTAGGGACCTAGTCCTTCTAGAGTACCTCCTCCCGTTCCGTTGGGTGAGGTCATAAGAACGGACTTCTTAATGTACCTGTCTCCTCGGACCTCCCGATGTCTGGCACCCTAACGTTTGTCAGTCTTTACTGACTCACTGATTGTATGTGTGTGTGTGTGTGTGTGTGTGTGTGTGTGTGGTCACCTAGGAGGACTTGATCCTTAGTCTGACCCCAGAGGACGTAACGTCCACCTAAGAAATGGTCGACTCGATGGTCCCTTCGGGGGGGTTGTGTGTGTGTGTATGAGTTAATTCATGTATGGTTTAACAAAACGAAACAACCCCCGTCTTCGACGAGATTTATTGAGTCCCACTCTACACAGTATAATTATTTGTCTTAAAGAAAAATATACATCGTCTTTCTCTTCGTAATTTCAAGGGAAGTGTCTGATTTCTTGACTACGAAAAAAATAACCGTTTAAGTAACTTTTTAATAAAATAACGTAATAAAATTTGATTAGTATCGTTACACAGGAAATAGTTTGAAACACGAACTGAAAATAATTTCCCTAGGAGAACGTTCCGTAACTTAATATTGAACCTCTAGTCATTGTTAATATGATTTGTCTCTTACCATTTGTATCGGTAAAAAAATATGATTACTCGAACTTGGAAGGATGTCTATTTATTACGAGTTTTGTACCGAAGGTCTTATCGTCGTAACTGTTATAGACCGTTGAACAATCTTCACCTTATAATAGGTCGGAGTAGGTTCTGAATTAGTCTTTAAGACTTCCACCACTCGTCTTTATACATAGAATTGTTCGTGAAGTCCATTAGAGGACTTGTGGGTTCAAATTCTTAGTTCGACGTCTTTGATGGGACTACTGAAAGTTTACAAGTTGGAATTTCTTTGAATGGAGTGTTTTCTTATGTTTATTAGTATATTGAAGTCATTTAAATTTATTTGTTTATACAATAAAATACCAAATAATTAATTTGATCTTTCCTAAAAACTTATAGTACAGTTGCAACCACTCCCAAGTCCCTTCATCTTGAACCACCCTCATATTTAAATAAGTATAGGACCTACCGTTCAATTATTATTAATTTTCGGAAAGTTAATAGAAATTGAAGAGTGGGTCTTTAAGGTTAAGATCCTTAAATTACATTCCTTTATTCTACTTCTTGAAGTCGAGATTTTAATTCGTCTAGACCTTTGTTTATGAAGAAAGTGAATGGTCGAATACTGAAACCGTAATTAAATAAATTTATGAGATTCGCAGTGAGAAAGACAGATACTTTACCTCAATCAATACTGTCGATTGAGTATTTGAATATCTTTTACTACATTAGGTATATGAATCCCAACGACCTATTTTACATTCACTTTACAGGTTAATGTAAAGTCTATTCGTTACCCTTAAAAAATCTTCTTTATACAGAGTTTATAAAACTGTGTGTGTGTATACATATGATTTTTTTGTAAGTCATAATAGACTTTAAGTTTACCCATAGAACATGGAAATAAGTGTTTTATATTACATGATCCGTAAGTCATTTGAAATCGATGAGTGAATAAAATATAACATAAAAGTGAATTTTGTAACTATTTGACCACTACTTGTTCAAACAGTTAAAATTTAACTTGAATAGTCGAGACACTTTGACGTTTTTTTCAAATACGAGTATTTTTGAAGTACCATATGTCTACTTACACGACTTTATGTTAGAATCCTACAGAGTATAGATCTTTATGGGGACTCATTAGTTTCTGTAAGTCATAGAACCCAGACTTATTTGGGTTTAATTGACCTTTTGGACTAAACAATTTTGTAAACTCGTAGGGTCAAGACGACGTGATATTCTTTTATAAACGAATATGTATATAGTTTTTTGAGGAGACTATTATCTCACTTTCATCCCGACGACTGAAACATTCTTTTCCTTTCTTTGCGTACACGATAGTTAAACAATGATTATTTTACATTTGTAGGACTTTGAAGTTTAGTGTGAACTAAGTCGTTGATTTTTATTTAAGTAGATAAATTTTGACATTTCAAGAGAAATACGGTTATTCTCAATCACTGAATATTAATACGGGGTTTTACATACACTGTGTCAAATTTTGTATTTTATACTTCGTCTTGTCATCAACGTTAAACAGAAAAAAGGGGAGAGAATTCCTAACATCGACCTACGTCTGCGACTTTCCTTTAGTCACACTGTCTCCAGCAGAAGTGATAGTCTCACTGACCTAGTATTGACACCACTTACCAGTTCAGTAAAACAGACAGAAGTACTATCTACCTCTATGAAGGGACTAGTTAAGGTGGACGGTGACACTTTCCATGACTGGGTGTCCGTCGATCTGTGCTGACTCACCTCCGACTTAAATGACCGATGTATGTGTAGACCAACTTCGACCTCAACGGGTCTTTCACTCTAGGAAAGAGTCACCCCAACAGACTCTTCTTAGGTACTTTCTTTGTGATATCTTAGAACCAGAACTTTTACTGATCACAAACCGTCTGTTTCTGTCCTTTTCTCTGTAGGACCCGGTCACCCTCTCCGGTTCTCGTTGTGACAACCCGTAGTCACTTATTGCACTTCGTTGTACAAGGACTCTCTTGTTCTACTCTTGTTTCCACTTCATTTAAACTCGGATGAACCTCCATGATTCCCCATACCTAGAACTATTGGATATTTTCTTTCTATCACCCTAAAACGTTTGTCTACCCGTTATCTATGATTAATCTAAAAGTCTTTCGATCAGAGTACCCTTGTATCTTTACATGACCACCTTTTCTCTTACCTTCGTCTCTCTAGTCAATCTTGGAGAGTTGCCAAAACCGTAAGTCTCCACTCTCTACTCCAAATGCCTTCGTCTCTATTGTCTTTATTTCGTCGGTACTAAATTTCGTTCGGTTCCCTTCACCGTCAGTGTTTTTGTCATATGATCATCGACATTCTACCTATCTCTCCTTAGACCGAATTTTCCCCTCTCTCGTCTCCGTCTAAACTAAAAATTTTTTAGTCACCACATCACCATCCACAAATTCACCTTTACGGGTGATCTTTACGTCCTAAAGACCTTAAAGACCTTTACGTCTTAAGGTAGAAACTCCTTTAGAACTACTACATTCGTTTTTGGAATCTCTGGTACCGTCCCTTCCTTTTGACTCAATGACTCTCGTGTGACTGTTCTTCTCCACCTTCCCCATGTTAAATAAGGGTAAATTAGGGATTCTATTAAAGAAGGTGTTTTTACCTACCTACTTTTTTTTCTTGTAACTTTTATACCCTGGTCCTTAATTCTGGTCTCTCCTCTCAGAATCACCGCACTTATTTTGATCGAATCTTAACATAGTGTTGTCGGTTTCAACCTTACTATTAGTCATCCGTTCTCATCGGTCTCAATTACCTTGGTCGGTTCGTTGTTCCTTTCTCAGTAAAGTCCATCCGGCTTACTACTCTCATTTCTGAAACTCCATCGTTTCTCCCACCTTTTAAACGATATAACGGAGTGTTTCTCGTACCCCAAACTTCAGGGTGATCCCAAACTTACGACCATCAAGTCAAACAAAGTCAGTGAACCAGCACAGGTCGAGAAACACTGGAGTACCTGACATCGTGCGGTCCGGAGGGACAGGTAGTGGTTGAGGACCTCGAATGAGATTGAGTACAGGTAACTCAGTCACTACGGTAGGTTGGTAGAGTAGGAGACAGTAGGGGAAGAGGAGGGTGGAAGTCAGAAAGTGTCGTAGTCCCAGAAAAGGTTATTCAGTCAAGAAGTGTAGTTCACCGGTTTAATAACCTCAAAGTTGAAGTCGTAACCAGGAAGGTTACTTATAGTCCTGACTAAAGGAAATCCTACCTGACCAATCTAGAGGAACGTCAGGTTCCCTGAGAGTTCTCAGAAGAGGTCGTGATGTCAAGTTGTCGTACTTAAGAAACCGTGAGTCGAAAGACGAAAAAAACTGATGCGGTTTCGGAAACTGACACACCTAGTGTTGTTTGACACCTTTTAAGAATTTCTCTACCCTTATGGTCTGATTGACTGGACGGAGGACTCTTTAGACATACGTCCAGTTCTTCGTTATCAATCTTGACCTGTACCTTGTAGTCTGACCAAGGTCTAGCCCTTTCCTCATGTAGTTCCAACATATAACAGTGGGACAAATAAATTGAATATACGTCTCATGTAGTACTCTTTGGGGTCGACCTACTTCGTGTTCGACCTTAGTTCTAAGGGCCCTCTTTATAGTTTTCGGAGTCTATACGTCTACTATGCTGGGAATGCCATCTTTCGCTTCTTCTTGATTTCTCGGAGAACTACTTTCACTTTGTCCTCTCACTTTTTGAACCGAAATTTTGAGTTGTAAGTCTTTTGATTCTAGTACCGTAGGTTAGGGTAGTGAAGTACCGTTTTTCTACTCCTTTGTTACTTTTGTCACTGTCTAAAATAAAGAACCCGAGGTTTTAGTGACGTCTACCACTGACGTCGGTACTTTAATTTTCTGCGAAGAACCTTCTTTTCGATACTGGTTGAATATGTCGTATAATTTTTCGTCTCTGTAATGAAACGGTTGTTTCCAGGCAGATCGGTTTGATACCAAAAAGGTCACCAGTGTATACCTACACTCTCAACTTACGACCATACAAAAGTAATTTACCTTTACTATTACGACGACGACAACAAATTAGTGAGTCAGGAGAGACTAAGAAAACTCTGGGCTCCTTGACATCGGATGGTCTGAGGAGATAGGTACCCCAAAGGGTCCGTTCTTATGACCTCACCCAACGGTTAAGAAAGAGGTCTCCTTGAAGGACTGGGTCCCTAGTTTGGGTACAGAGGAGGGAACGTCCGTCTAAGTAGTGACGACTCGGTGACCCCTTAGGGGTATTACGACAATGGTCAGTCTTAAATTTCGTTCCAGTAGACCCAGTCTGAAAGCCTCGTGGTTAGTCAATCCCAGACTCTTGTAAGGGATATAGGCTCTACTTCTGTCGATGTAAAGATCTTTGAAAACCTTTTTTCTTATGACGTATGCCACTCTTCCTCGTGAAATTAATCGGTAAACCTAACCCTTCCCCGTACCACTCGTACGTCGTCGAAGGGTAGGGTAGGAACGGTTCCCGGCGACTGTATCGAACTGACAATACTTCTCCTCTTTTACTCGAAAACAAAAGTTTCACCTGATACGAGGACACCAGTGGAATCCCCCATAGTGAAGACACGAATAAGGAATAGACCCCGAGTAACAGGGTCGATTAGTTTGCGATTTGTTTATAAACTTCTTACGACGAACCCCCCTACATTTAATCGAAAGGACTTTATGGGTGTCCAAAGTCGGACCAAGACTAGACAGATTAACAACGGTTTTAATTTACATGTTAACCGGGAGACATAGGTATCAAAACATAGACACCTAAGTTGTTAACATCTATCTTTTATAAGTTTAATTTTTTTTTTAAAAGACCTTTCAAGGTTTTTCCGTTTTGAACTTAAACGTACGTGGTCGTTGATAAATGTATCCTAAATACAACATAAATGTATCGTAAATATAACTTAATCCATAACATTCATTAAATCTCTACTAAGTTACATTTACCTTCCTACAAACAGTCAATAAACGTTTATGGTCCCGTTGGGTGAGGTCATAAGAACGGACCTCTTAGGGTACCTGTCTCCTCCGACCCCGGGTGTCAAGTATCCAGCGTCTCAGCCTGTCCTGACTTCGCTGACTCGTGTCTCGTGTGCGGCACAATATGTTTCCTGAACTCGTAGGATTCCAAAACCATACATGTATGAGATGTGTCTATAGTTCAACTGTTAATACTCACTTTATAACCCCGAATCACTCGTGGGTCCCGAAGGGTTCACCACATCACCATTCCTTAGGTAGACAGTTATGTCCTCTGTATTCTTAGTACCCAAACTAGAGACCTAGCTCTTCTAGGGGACCTCATCCTTTACCGTTAGGTGAGGTCATAAAAAACGGACCTTTTACGGTACCTTTCTCCTTGAACCACCCGGTATCAGGTACCTAGCGTTTCTTAGTCTGTGATGAATCGCTAAGTTGTTGTTCTTGTTGTTCACTCATGGGGTAGGTTATTCACCACGGGTTGTTAAAGTCTTAACACTAGATTGATTACACCGATACGGTCCCTAGAAACATTTCGTAAGGACTCCCTCTTTCTAATTTTGTCTCCAAATCTTTCCCCATACCTTCCGAAAGTACGGTCTGGTTACTTACTTCTGTTTCCTTCTGTGACTTTACTCTAAAACTTTATGTGTAAAAATCAGAACTTTTGGAGTCAAAACCAGAGTCGGATAGTCACTGTTTGTTCCACTCGATTTTCGGGGACTCGGACAAAGGATGGATCGGATATTTAAGTTTTACGGTGAAGTATTTAAATAACACCGTGGGTAACCGTCCGTTAAATGTACCGCTATGTTGTACCATCTTTCGTTTTACTTCCCCCAATCTTTTCCCTCGTGTATTACTTTTTACTTTGGTTACAAATGGTTTTCTTTCGGCTCCTGTAATCGACGTCTCTCTTCACCCGGGTCGTTGACTGGAGGTACAACTAGAAGAAGGGATGGAGACGGAGGGATTGAAAGAAGGAAGATCGAAGAAAGAGTTACGTTCTTCTTGATGACACGTATCGTCTCTTCTGTAGTCAGTTACTTTCCTATTATTTATGTTTTTACAACTACTGAATACTACTGATACTTCTACTCGATACAGATTCCGACCGACGTTTGTCTTAGGGACTCTTCGTGGGGATCATCTCGGGACACTCCACTCTGGTGCCTGAAGTGCAAAGATGGTTGCTGGACAAGTGGCTCTTTGTATGGAAAGTTTAGTCCCCTTATGTACCTCTACCTCACTATGACACTGAAAGTCTTGTCAAATAAGACAACGGTTCTATCGGTTATTCGTTACATAAAAACAAGGGACAATTACAAAAGTAAGAACAAATACGTACGTATATTTAATATATTTGTATATAAAATAACATCAGCTCTTTTATCACTACGAACCTAAAATTTCTGTGGTCTTTGTAAGACGGGGAAGGTTTGAGAAAGGAAAAGGGTGGAAGTAATAGGAGTGGAGACGTTCTGTTCGTCCATTGATTACTGTGGTAACTTACTATCCTTCCGTGAAAAAGGACGACGGAGAAAAGTCGGATAGGGTAGGACTGTCGATACATGTTTGTGAGAGGCCCAGTCCCTACACTAAAGATTCTTTTCGGTAACAAGAACATAATTTTCTTTTTACAAGATCAAAGTACGTAGATATTTGTTCTTTACCCACTGTTAGGGACTTCTAAACCCCACTAAAGGTAAAATTAGTTCACCGTATTTGATAATTACAAATGATAATTTAAATATTATTGTCTAATTTATCATTTTAACGACAGACCCCTTTGTCTATGGTACCACGGTCAACGGGACTTTAACGTAATTATCTATTATATCACCGACATAACCGGAGACCAGACGGTATAGAATGTAAAGATAAAAGTGACCACAAAATTTCACTAATTTGACAAAGATCATTCTCTTTTTGTAATAATATTTAATAACACCAAAACGAATTAACTATTTTATGCGTAAAATAAGGTAAAATATTAGATCAATAATATTTTTTTTATTCAACGATTCAGTAAAAACATTCAGTTGTACTGTGTCAGTCCAAATCTAATTAACTTTATCACCGAAGTGTTCTGGTCTTCCATATTTTTACATGGAATAGAGAATGGATTGAAGTTTGTATTAGTGTGAATGTAATAGAGTTTACCCCTTTTAGGAAAACGGAAATTTCTAAGGCTTATACGAAAGGAGGGAGTAAAAGGAGTAGGATATTTCCCCTATTTCAACCATAGTACTTTTATTTTTTAATTCCTTTAATAAGTAAGTGAATCGTGTGATGGATCGTTTATTATCGACAAGTTTTATTGATACTAAAAGAGTAAGGATTTCTTTGGAGTATATATACATGTTGATGTCTACTTTTCTTAAAGTCCTGACACTTGATCTTACGTAAAGGGATGTCTTAGTAAGTAAGATCCGACGAATTATAAAAAGTGGGTCGTAAGGAACTCGAACGTGGTGTCATAGACAACCGTGATTCCCTACTTTTTTAGGTCACACTGGAACTGTAGTTCTCGGAACGTAACGAAATGTGGTGTCGTCGTACGTTAAGACTCGTACGAAAACATCCGATCAACGAGATTTTAGAATATATTCTTGACAAACCTTTCAATGTTATATTTCTACGTTTGTTACTACATTGTCTTTTTTACGGTACACATTAAAAAAACAGACAAACACATTTAGTCTAAAAATAGAACGAGTATTTTACTCTTTTATTTTAGAACTGAATAGAGTTTTACTTGTCTCATATTTCCTACGTGTTTAGTGTAAAGTTATGGGTAATGAACAAGGTTTGTACGAATTACCTATTTGAGTGTTTTGAACTTTAGACATTTGTTTTTCTAAGAATGAAAGTCGTGTCGTTTAATGTATTCGACTTGTTATTGTTGTTTTCAGTAGGAATAAAGTATATCGTTATTTGTATACTTTAGGGTTCAAGCGGGTTGTCGGATAATTATTTGTGGTACCCAACTTCTATTTCGTAAGAGGGTCACAACTCTACCTATTTTGTTTCTTTGTTCACTTGTTTGTTTTTGTATTTTGTCTTGTTATACTCGTGTCACCTTCTATACTATCTTATGTGTTTACTTAGTTAAACTCGAGGACTTCTCTTCTTAGTGAAACTTTTACGTTCACTTTATTTTTCTTTTGTATAGGTAATTTTTATAAACGGTAAGTGAACTCTGATGTTTTATTCCTTTAATTCGTGGGATAGATTTCGGTACTATTACAAAGGTGGTACTTCGCATAGAATTGAACAGATTTGTTCTTTTTTTCTAGGAGGATAAGTATATTTATGAACAGGACATGAACATATTATACATTGAGTTATCTTTTGTCTTCAAATAATAGGTAGGAAGAGAACGTCCCTCCAGACACTCAGAAGTAAGAAATAAGACTATTGACACAGTAGTTGTTGTAGTAGTTATTTATGAATAAATAACATCGAGAAAGCCATTTTTAGTATAACAATGTGTACCTAAGGAGTTAGCTTTCTCAAATTTTAACAAGTATAGGTTACTTACACAGGTCTTAAGACCGTTTATTATGACAGTAGGTAAATGGTTTTCTAAATATTGGTAACGGAAGTGTGGTCCGTGACACAAATCACACTTTTGTTTAGTTCAAATGTCAACTGACCACTTCTCCCCGTAATTTGTTACACTTTTGAATGTGATATTAATACGATACGGTCTTCTGATAGATTGACCGAAGTCTTTTACATTGTTATCGAAAGATTTACATGTTCGGAGTATTATACTAGTTTTCGTCCTAAGGTCTTTTTTTTTTTAATAGACAACCACTTTCTTTTGTCCCGTCTTTTCTTTGTGTAAGAACCTCCCTTTATGGAACCTCTCTTTGGTTGTTTCTTCTTCATCGTTTTCATTACTGAAACACTTAAAGAAACCTGAAAACCTAGACTTTGTGAGGAATTTTCAACGTGATTACACAAAAAAAAAAAAATTACATCAAAACCTACCTTGTGTGTCGTCTCTTTAAAATCGGAGGGACTATCTACTTGTAACGAAAAGGTATTCAAGGATATGAGAAGTGTGTCCCTTCCTTTCGTACTCATTAGAAACGTTGGTCCAGATAAAGAGAGTAAAGAACAAACTGTCTTTCAAAGAAATCTCTTTGTTTTTTATTTAACTCCAGTAATTATTGAAATGTCTCATATAGAACTTACCACTATCTATTAATATTTCCCAGAGGCCGCGTGTAAAACGTAGAAAGAAATGGAAAATCATTTTCTCATATAAGGACCCTACGGTTATCTGGTGAAAAGGTCCCGTGACTCAGTCTGGTACAAGGTCCGTTTCTTTCTTCTTTCGTAATTTCTCCTTCTCCATTGTAAAATGTATTAGAGGAAGAGGAAGACGGAGACATTGAATCGAACGGGTAACGTTTTAGATCTAGTGCATCCAGTGTAGCAGAGTCTTTCACCCCTGAACGTTATGATCCTTGACCTCAAATAGAGTGAGTGGGAACAGGACGAGAAACGTTAGCGGGTCGGGGACGTTTGACGAAGTAGTACGGACAGGTCCAGTCTGTAGAGGGAGGGGCAAGAACTGGTGACAAGGACACACGTACTTTGGGGAATCAAATTTGGTCGGATAATTGTCGATCACAACGGGTGATGTCAGACAGATGTTTTTGAGACACTGGTGAAACAGGCCCCGAGTCTCGAACCTCACAATTGAGGAGACCCGGGCCGCCGCATTACTTGGACTCAAGAGGTTGAGAGATTCACACCACGACCCAAAGAGCTTATGACCAAAGACATTGTCGTACTGAGGTCTTCTCAATATCTTCTCCTGATGTGCCTCTCCGAGGAGGTAATGGACGTGAAAGACACGTTCGAAAGAGAGTAAAATTTCCCTAAAAAATGATTAGCTATCTTTCTTTATCTTCTATAGGTTTTTGTTCTTCAGTCTGACTCTCTTAAGAACGTTTAAGAATTGTAAGAAACCGGTACCAAATAGATTCACGAGTGTTTTTCATAAACTTACTTACTAGACATAAGTTATTCCGAAGGAAAGGGGTCAAGAAATTGACCTCAACCCCCTTTCCGAAAATAGAGAAACATACATCGACTGTTACGGAGTTTGACATCGGTTTCTTCCTTTTTTTTTAGTCTAAAGTTTGTCTTCAGTCGGAAGGTAGGTTATAAAAAGTCTAAGTCTGTACTTTGTCTCCTCACAAAAAATTCGGAAAAGAAGTATCTCTGGTTGTTGGAATCATTACCCTTTCCCACCACCCCGTACTTCTCTCCGGTCCTCTTTCTAACCGATCTTTGTTGCTTTTATCAAACGCAACATATTATCAGAGACAAGGATGTATTCCTTCAGTCGTCTTCGTTAACTTCACCAATAAGTAATTTTAGACAAAGTCAACTAAATACTTGGGACTAGTGTGAGACAACATTTCTCAGTAAAGATCACTACTTTTATTATGACCTCAGAAGTACTGTGTCAGATTCCGTTTTCGTTGTGTACACACTCTATTCTAGTATGGTTTTGTCGGAAGGAACAGAAAGGAGATACGGTGAAAAGGAAGATTAAGTGGTCAGAAAGTGAGGGGGACTGGAGTAGAGGATCTTGAAGACGGTCACGACGGTTGTACGAAGTCCGAGACGGACATTCTATGTTCTCGAAGGGACCACCGAGTCACCATTTCTTAGAAGGACGTTTAGGTCCTCTACGTCCTCGTTCGCAAGTTAGGGACCCAGTCCTTCTGGGGGACCGTATCCTTTACCGTTGGGCGAGGTTATAAGAACGAACCTCTTAAGACGTCTGTCTCCTCGGTCTTCCCAATATGAGGTACCACAACGTCTCTCAACCTACACTGACTTGTTGAGTCGTATGTGTGTGTGTGCGTGTGTGTACGTGTGCGTGTGTGTACGTGTGTGCGTGTGTGTTCCTGGTTAAGAGTTCGGTGACGACGGACAGTGATAACAAAGGCAAGTTTACAAACACTGATGTCGTGGTTGTAGTCAGTAGACAAGTCGAAGATCAAGGAGACCCGACACAGAGTGGGGTCGTGCAAAGGAGGCGTAGATTGCACGGAGGAAGTCGACATGTTGTCGGAAGAAGAGAAGACACGAGAGTGATAGTACCGTCACTAGTCGTCTTGACGGTTGTCAACCAACGTGTTATGATTCTTTTTGTTGAGTTTGAAAAGACATAGATCCAGGCGCGTAAGTGGTTTAAACTTAAAATTTTGACGTCTTTGACATATTTTTTATAAACTACTCTCCGATAGAACGAACTGATTGACTTTCAAGAAGGTTTAAGAGTTTTCACTTAGTTGAAATGAGTAAAAAGAAAGACTAGACAAATAGGTATTGTTGTTATTTTTTTAACTTCCACCAGTGGTACTATTTAAGAAAAAAAAAATTAGGTTTTGAAACGTTAAAGAACCTGGAGTATTTTTCGTAGAATTAATAATTAACTGACAGATAAGACGTGTCTTGTCCCACGAAAAGTACCACTCTCCATTAATCCAGATCCGTGTGTTTTTAGAATCTATGTACTCCTTTGTTTACGTGTATTTCGTAGTACATACGTTTATAGCACTCATGTAGTATAGGGAAGTAGATATTTAACATCGAGATGTACCGTAACTTAGAGTGTTAAATAATCACCTTGAGAACGTCCTAAGTGAATCTGAACAAAATTCACGGTTGTCATATGTGTTGTGTTCCTTGATGTAAGGACCTTTCATCAAAGTTTTAGGAGAGGGGTCAGAGAGAATTCTATACATTTATCACAAATCTCCGGAACCTATAAGTCATTAGGACTATTGTCTAAAAATTTCAGGGTAAGGAGGTTGTCAAATGGGAGACTTATAATTAAGCCTGAAGGAAGATCTTACGATAGGAGGACCATAGACAAAACATAGTTGAGTCTAACCTGAAAAGGAATTCCTAAAATAGGGATGGTCCAAACAAATCTACTGGAACGGAAGGAATAATAATGTTACCCCAATTATCTGGTCAAAACTTGAAGACGAAGATGAATTTCTTTTTCGTATCAAAATAAGTGAACACTCTTTTAAACATATCTGTCATAAAAGATCTGTTACGGTTTGAATGAACCTTATGACAAACGAGGGGATCTGAAGTCTCCAATACGTTGACTTATTATTTTTAGAATGTCACTCTCAAAGAAGAACTTACAGTGAGAAAACCGATGTTTTAGTGTTATATGAGAGTGAGATATTTCAAAAGAATATTTACTTATTTCGATAAAAAAAGAAATTGGCGAAATTTTACTCGAGTATCTACGAAACACTTTTACATAAAAGATAAAGATAATTAGTTAATAGGTTGAATTGGGTAGACCATAAAGTTTAAACAGAGGTTTTCCACTTCCCACTTTTGTTAATATTAAATATTAAAAGTAATGACTCCAGACGTTAAAGATAGACACTGTGTAAATCTTTAGTAACTAATTAGTAGAGTTACGAAAATACTTTACCTATAATAGAGATATCAATGTACCAAATTTCACTTTCTTTGAAAAAATTTTTTCATTAGGACTTTTATTGGATTAAAACTCCTCCTAAATTTAGTGGTAGTCCCTTTTACAAAATTATCCACTTAAACTACCAAATTTACCACCAATTAAAACTAATGAGGGATTTAATGGAATCCTGTATTACTTTTAGTACGTTCAAAATCTTGGTTATGATGCCCTTTAAAAAAAGTCCCGTTTTCCAGTTATTGTAGAAAATTTTCTCAAGTATTCCAACTAACGACTCCAAACGTTAGGTATATAAATATTCCGACGGTCAGATTTGATAGTTCGATCTCTTGAATTTTTAAAATCATATAAATCTAAACCGTAGTGTTTTGAAATATACTCTTTTTAGGTACAAAGTAATTTAGAGGTCCTTTATATATACTTATTTTACTCATCAATTGGTATAAATAAAATAGATAGAGAGATCATGTGATTCATATGTCTAACAAGAACAGTGGGTTCAAAATATAAATAATTCAGTCAATAGAAACAAAAGTCCGGATAAGTACCTTCAAAATTAAAAAAAATTAAATTATTCGTATTTCACTACTATCTACTCTTTTTACCTTTATAAAACGAAACACTATTGATAGTACTTACGAAATCTTTTAAGAGGTTTCCTACTCGATAATGTTCAAAAGTCCACTTCGGTTCCACCACCTCTTTCCTTTGGGACTCGAGGGGAGGAAGGTGTACATGTCTCGTTCGTAGTCACTCTTGTTAGATTTCTGATCCATAAGGTATTGATTTCTGTACTCCTCCCTTGGTCCCGTCTCGGAGGTAAGAGTTACACATATGTTTTAGAGTGTAAGAGGTTCATGGTCGTGTCTCCGTCATCCAATTTCCTTAAGCCCAGTCTAGATCAACGACTAGAACCTCTCGGAGGACTTCTTCGTCCTTCTTTGACCTTGAAGTGGACCCTTACTTCTTAGACCACTATCCGCAAACCGTCTCAATTAAGATGACGTTACTATGATTACGAGTATTCCTACTAAATTTTTAGGAAGGAGTTCAGATAATCACGACCTCCGAAGTCACAGAAGGTCACCTGTCTGTGGTCAAGACACCGGACACATCGTTCGGTATATTCCCGGGTCAGGGTGGAGGTCACCCGGTCGTGGACCCTAACGTTGGGAACCGGGAGTTTCGGTCGGTGTAACCCGAAGGTAACCGGTGTCGAAGGGGCTGAAGGGGTGGTCGTCCGTTCACGGTCGGACACCTATTCACCGGACATATCAGTAGACGGGTCCTTGTGCAAGAGTGAGACGTCTCCCGGGTGTCGGTGGTATTCTCCGTTCCGGAACGTCAGTCGAACCGTTCCTCAGTCAGTGCAGGTGGTCGCTTGGGGGTCAGTAGTCTGGACTGTGTTGTCTTCCCTTTCGGAATCTCTTATACCAAGATCACTGACCCCATCTCGTTCGACGACCCAGGATATTCCGTAGTAGATGAATCTCTGCGAAGACATTCTAGTTTTTGGTATTAGTTGGATGGTTTATGTGTCTTTATTTGTGTCTAAGTATTTTACTAGTCTTTTTCTTATACTAGGTTTGGTTCCCTACCCTTTTCTGGAGACTTTTTCTTGATTTGAATTTACCTCTGTTCGTTAGATGGGTTATTTCTCAAATTTTTTACTTTCACTTTCATAAACAACAAGTCAGTGCAGACTGAGAAGTAGGGGTACCTGACATCGGGTGGTCTGAAGAGACAGGCACCTTAAGAAGTCCGTTCTTATGACCTCACCCAACGATAAGGGAAGAGGTCTTCTAGAAGAGTTGGGTCCCTAACTTTGGAGTAGAGGACGTGACATCCGACTAAAAAAAATTAGTAGACTCGGTGGTCCCTTCTTTCTCAGTCTATTACTGGTGTTTCTACGAGTCACTTGAGTTTCCAACCTACTTGTGTCACTCTTCAAGGTGTTTCTCTTTTATCCTTCTTTTTAGTTTGTATCAACTCTTTATGTTATTGACTTTATTTTTACGTGATCTTCCTTAGTTCTCATCTAATATACTATTCTTCTTACCTAGTCGCTAGACCTTTTCTCACATCACTTTTAGTGAGTTTGACATGTCTCTTTTTCTTTTTTGTTAATTCTCTCTCATCGAATTCTCTGGAGACCCTGTTGTAGTTTGTATAATTGTGAGTATAATATCTCCAGGGTCTTTCTCTTCTCTGTCTCTCCACCTATCTCTTAAATAGATTTCTTTTCGTCGACTTTTGCAGGGATTTGATCCTTTCTTTTCTGTAGGTTCAAGTCCTTCGTGTCTCTCAAGGTTTGTTCCACTTGAGAGTTTTTTTTTTTTTCTTGTAAGTTCCCATGTACCGTTAATTTTACCTTTTGTAATTTCTGTTTTTTTTTTAGACATTTTATCGTTCACTTTTCGTTGATAAATACATACATATTCTCTTGTTACTGGTGGACTGTAGAGTCGTCTTAGAGGTCTGACCTTCCCTCACCGCGTTACAAGTTTTACTATATTCCTTTTTTTTTTTTTAGGATTTTGGTTCTTATAAGATGGGTCTGCCTAAAAATAAGTCTAAACTTCCTGTCTACTTATCAAAATTTCTGTTCTTTTTGATTTTTCGAAATCGTGTTAATTTGATCAAAATGTTCCCTACAATTTTTCTTGAAGAGACTTGTTTTTGTTTTGGTTTTTTTTAGATGTCGATCTTTATACCTTTAATACCGTCCTTTTTTTTAGAGTGACTGTTTCCCTTTGTATGTCTTTTCCATTATCTGACCAGTGAATTGTTTCTGTCATCTTTCTTATTTTCTCTTTTCATCATTTTAATAGGTATAGATATCATTCTTTAATTTCCCATATGTTTTATTTAAAAATTTTTTCGTTGGGTTCCCGTATTTTATTTTGTCGTTTTTATTTATTCATTTTTTTCGGACCTGAATACTCTTGAAGTTGAATTTTATTAGTATACTTATATTTATATAAGTATATTGAGTGTCATTGATACTTTGTTTTTGACATTTTCTGTGTTTTTATCTTTTCTTAGGTTTGTATTGTGATTTGTATCAGAAGTTAATGTTCCTTTACCTTGATTTCATTTTCTTGCATTTTGTTGTTTTACATTGATTTTGTGTTATTTATTTAGTTGGTGTACCGTTATTTACATATGGATAGTTGTTAATAAAATTTACATTTACCTGATTTACGAAGTTATACTCTGTCTTTTTCCGACTTGCCTGTTATTTCGGTCTGGATAGTATTGATTTCTATATATTACGTCTGAATTTTATGTATGTCTAACTTTCACTCTCCTACCTTTTAGTATTAGGTACGTTTCCCTTGGTTTTTCTTTGGACCCTGTCGTTGTAAATAAAGTCTGTTTTATCTGATTTTGTTTGTGACATTCTCCTTTAATACTTGTTATGTATTACTATCTCTAGTTAGGTGTCTCTAAATTGTTAGCATTACCGTTTTTCACTTCTCCTTGATTACTCGGAGAACTACTCCCACTTTATTCTCTCACTTTCTCGACTGAATTTTGAGTTGTAAGTTTTTTGGATCTAATACGGTAGACCAGGGTAGTGGAATACCACTCATCTACACCTTTGTTACCTTTGTCACTGTCTGAAATAAAAGAACCCGAGGTTTCAGTGACGTCTACCACTGACGTCGGTACTTTAATTTTCTACGAACGAGGAATTTCCTTTTCGATACTGATTGGACCTGTCGTATAACTTTTCGTCTCTGTAGTGAAATGACTGTTTCCAGGTAGATCGGTTACGATACCAAAGAGGTCATCAGTACATACCTACACTCTCAACCTGACATTTCTTTCGACTCGTGGTTTATTAACTACGAAAACTTGACACCACAACCTCTTCTGAGAACTCTCAGGGAACCTGACGTTCCTCTAGTTCGGTCAGGTAGGATTTCCTTTAGTCAGGACCCAAGTAACCCTCCTGACTACGACTTCGACTTTGCGGTTATGAAATCGGTGGACTACGCTTCTCGGCTGAGTGACCTTTTCTGAGACTACGACCCTTTCAGACTTCCTTTTTCCTTTTCCCTACTGTCTCCTACTCTACTAATCTATCGTAGTGGTAGAGTTACCTGTACTGGGATTCGTTAGAGACTCTCTCTCACTTTCTGTTCCACGGACCACGCGACGTCAGGTACACCAGTGTTTCTCAACCTGTGTTGAACCGTTGGTTTGTTGTTGTTTGTATTTTAGTTTTCTTTTGTGACCAAAATCTTCTGTATAATCCAATTTAAGTTAATAATCTATATGTGTCTCTTAAGGTGACTTTTCGTTGTTTTATGTGTAAAAAAAGTTTACGTGTCTTTTGTAAGAGGTTCTATTTTGTGAACGATCTGGAACTTTGTTGAGAGTTATTTAAATTCTTTTTACTTTAGTAAAGTGTGTAGAAAAAGTTGAAACTGTCATTCTCTGATGTTTAGTTTCTGTTCTTCTCTTTTTATGTTTTTGGTGTTTGTGTACCTCAAATTTGTCATAAGTTCATTTGTTGGTTACCCAGTGACTTCTTTAGTTTCTCCTTTATTTTTTTATAGACTTCTGTTTATTTTCACTTTTGTGTTACTAGGTTTTAGGTACCCTACGGTGTTTTCGTTAAAATTCGTCATTCGAATATCACTATGGCCGGATTGGGTCCTTTGATTTTTTTAGAGTTCGTTTACTAGATCGGAATGTGGATCTCTTTGGTGTTTTTCTTCTTTTTTGTTTTGAGTTTCAATTATCTTCCCTTCTTTAGTATTTTTAATTTCGTCTTTTTTTTTATTTTATCTTTGGTAATTTTTTTTTTTGTCTTTTCCAGTTACTCCGTTTCTAGACAAAGAAACTTTTCCATGCATTTTAACTATTAAAGAATAGGTCTGAGTGGCTCTTTTTTCCCTCTCCCGGAGTTTAATTATTTTAGTCTTAATTTTTCTTCGATGTAGGGTGTCTTTCCGTTTGTCCCGTTTTATGAAAAATTAATTCCACACATGTATAAAAAAAAAATCCTAATTACGATAAGGTGTGAATTGTCATACGTCATCTCATATTTGTATGTAAAATATCTGTGACCTTTTTGTTTTTTACAACCCTGAGTTTAAAAGTATTATAAACGAAATGACGTCACCCCACCAGACCTCGACTCGGACGTTATAGAGACTCCATACAGACCTATATACAAATGTCAACTGTAAAATTGAATATCAAGGTTAATAGACACCTAAAAAAGCGATTTATGATGTCATCGAGACATCAACTAACTCAGACTTTTACGACTCGTCCCCTCCCTCCCGACCGTCCTTTCAACATACGTCTAAAAACTGACGTGTCCGTAGGTACGAGGATTTACGTTATACCAAATATCATGGTACTTTCGTGAGTACTCCCCCGAAAGACCCAGTCCCTGTCCAATAATAATGTATGCCGTTATTTTTACACCCAAGGAGTACAGGGTAAAGGGAGAAGTCTCTTTGTGTCTCTTGGACGTTAAAAGATACGTTTGAGGGGGGTGGTAGTGGTGTCCTCTCCTTGGGACACTTAGCCGCTCAAAAATATCCAATGATACTGACTTCGCTGAATCGTCGTCGTCGTCGTCGACAGGAGAGTGAATGGTGGGAGGTCTCTTCTTTGTGTATTCCTGAAATAGAAGTATTTCGTTTCCTTAGAAGTGACCCTACCCCTCCTCTTTCCATTCGGAAACTGAGGTCTCTGTTAGGTAAAATAATAGGAAACTTACTCTCATCTATCAAGGTGCTCTATTCGAGATCAACATTACGAAAACTTTATACTCCTTACCTACTAGACCCTTTTTTAATATAATAAATATATGTAATAAAATATATAAGTATCGAACAGGAAGAAAAAAAGGGTCTTAGAGGGTTAGTATGTCCCTTTCACACTCAGTGAGTCAACACAGGTTGAGAAACACTGAGGTACCTCACATTGGGTGAACCTAGGAGACAGGTACCTTAAGAAGTCCGTTCTTATGACCTCACCCATCGGTAAGGGAAGAGGTCCCCTAGAAAGACTGGGACCCTAGTTTGAGTCCAGAGGACACCACACCCGTTTAAGAAATGGTAGACTCGGTGACCCCTTAGTATGTTATTGTACTTTCATAAGTATTAAGAAAGAGTGCGGAATCATAGGAGTAGACATTTTGTGTCACAACGATATGTTTCAAGGATTTAAGATAGGTAAATACTACGAAAGTAACTACTCTATCGAGGTGTGTCCTTTTGATTTTTATAGTCTTTTTTATTTTAATTGACTTCTGTAGGTGTCCTTTTACCACTTTACCTCTGTAACGATCGAATCTACAATATGTAGAGAGTGCCTACCGTTTAGTTGATTTTACAGGTTAAAGTACAAGAATAACCAATTTATTTATCGAACCTGATTCACTTAATTTGTGAGTATACTTTAATAAAAACTTAGTTTTACTACCGATGTACCGGAATTTTGAAATAAGTGTATATTAAAGTAATGGTAAGAGTTTAAACGTTATTACAATAACCGGTCTAGAAAAACGATACACTTCATTTATTTATAAAATCAGTGAGTGTATTGACTACGAGACTTAGACGAAATGTAACTAAAAGAAATGAAAGGGTTTTCTCAACCCCTCTCTCTTGTACACATTATCACTGAGAGTTCGGAATCGTACGTAATCTTAGTAGACTTTTAGAATATGGACAACGACACGGGGTTCCTCCCAAAGATTAAGGGAGGTAGTCCCTAATCCGGATTTTTGAACGGAAAAATTTTTCGGGGGTCAAGTCAAGTCAGCGAGTCAGCACAGGTTGGAAAACGTTGGGGTACTTAGCGTCGTGCGGTTGGGAGGGACAGGTAGTGGTTGAGGGTCTCAAGTGAGTCTAAGTACAGGTAGCTCATTCACTACGGTAGGTCGGTAGAGTAGGAGTCAGCAGGGAAAGAGGAGGACGGGGGTTAAGGAGGGTCGTAGTCAGAAAAGGTTACTCAGTTGAGAAGTGTACTCCACCGGTTTCATGACCTCAAAGTCGAAATCGTAGTAAGGAAGGTTTCTTTGGGGTCCCGACTAGAGGAAGTCTTACCTGCCCAACCTAGAGGAACGTCAGGTTCCCTGAGAGTTCTCAGAAGAGGTCGTGGTGTCAAGTTTGTGTAGTTAAGAAGCCACAAGTCGGAAGAAGTGTCAGGTCGAGAGTGTAGGTACGTACTGGTGTCCTTTTTGGTATCGGAACTGATCTACCTGGAATCAACCGTTTCATTACAGAGACGAAAACTTATACGATAGATCCAACCAGTATCGAAAGGAAGGTTCCTCATTCGCAGAAAATTAATGTACCGACGTCAGTGGTAGACGTCACTAAAACCTCGGGGTTTTTTATTTCAAATTGTGACAAAGGCGACAAAGGGGTAGAAAAAGGGTACTTCACTATCCTGGCCTATAGTACTAGAAGCTAAAGACTTACAACTCGAAATTCAGCTGAAAAAGTGAGAGGAGAAAGTGAAAGTAGTTCTCCGAAAAATCAAGGAGAAGTGAAAGACGGCATTCTCACCACAGTAGACATATAGACTCCAATAACTATAAAGAGGGCCGTTAGAACTAAGGTCGAACACGAAGAAGGTCAGGTCACAAAGAGTACTACATGAGACGTATCTTCAATTTATTCGTCCCACTGTCATATGTCGGAACTACATGAGGAAAAGGATAAACCTTGGTCAGACAACGAGGTACAGGTCAAGATTGACAACGAAGGACTGGACGTGTGTCCAAAGAGTTCTCCGTCCAGTCCACCAGACCATAAGGGTAGAGAGAGTCTTAAAAGGTGTCAAATAACACTAGATGTATCAGTTTCCGAAACCGTATCAGTTATTTCGTCTTTATCTACAAAAAGACTTTGAGAGAACGAAAAAACTACTAGGTCACCTACAACCGTTAAACTAGAGACCAAGGAGTCGGAAAAGATTTTGGTCGAACTTGTAGACCTTCAAGTGCCAAGTGTATAACGACTTCGGACCGAACCTCTTAAAACTCGTAATGAAATGATCGTACACTCTACTCACGTTAACACGTCATCAAACTCGTAAGAAACCGTAACGGAAAGAAACCCTAACCTTATTTTTGACTGGAAAAGGTCAGGACACCGGGGACGACTCAAAAGGTTTAAACGACCGTATAACTCACGTCGTGAAAGTGTCGTAGTAGAAAATCCTAAACTTTATCGAGATGACCTTGAGGTAGTGGGGGTGATCGAAACAAACATCACTACAAAAGATTCCGGGTGAACTGAAATGTAAGGTCCTACAGACCGAGATCTACTCACTAGTGTGGTAGTACTAATAGACCCAGCACTTCTAGAAAAGACTTGTCAAGAAGATACATAACAATGGTGGAGAAGAATTATAGAAGACGAAGACAATCCAGGTATGGTAAAGACAGGAAATAACTCTGGTAGAAACGTACTTTACAAGGGAACCATAGAGATTAAAAGAATTTCTCTGAGATCAGAAAGGATAAGACAAGAAAAGGAGATAAAGAAACGTAACTAGCGATTTCTTCCGAAAGACTAGAGAAGAACGATAAGAAACCTTGAGACGCAAGTCTACGAATATAGAAAGGAAAAGAGGAAACGAAAAGTGAAGAGAAGAAAAGTGTTGATAAACATTCCGGAGGGGGTCCACTATAATTACCGTGACCAGATCCCTTCCGTGAACATCTTGGTAACTTAATGTCACAAAGATTTTGAAATTAACTGTCTTTAGAAAACCCCTAGAACCTTGTTACGTGGAGAGTCTAGACCCACCTCGAACGGTACAACGTAAACATTGTTCGAGCGTCCACTACGACCGTAAAGACTGGGTGTCTAACTTGTGAAACTCATCTTTCCTGATCGTATCCGTAATGAGTTTTCTACAATCTTTTCGTTTTAACTTTGAGTTAACTTGTTTGTATAACTAACAGGTGATATTTTCACCTGTGTGTGATATTTTCAACGATCACAGGACTTTGCTTAATGTGGGACAGACATTTGAGTTATTTCAAATCTGTCCTTTAGTCTTTTAATTTGTGCACTCATAGTAGTACTTCCGTATTATTTTCAACGGGGTCTTTGTGTTACGATCGAGACTGATTCTCCCTCATTACAAACCCTTGTCGTGTCTTATTATCCAAAAAGAACTTTTTTTTTTTTTTACGTTTATACTAAATGGAATGGATTTTATGAGTTTCTTAATTTGAAGTCTCCGTTAACCTTGTAAAACTTGAACAGACTCAACTGTGTCTGTAATCTTCTCCGTTCTTCTGTTTTTTTGTGATGAAATTAATCGATCTGGTTCGTTTGTTGGTAAAAACGAAATTTTCCAGAATTTAAATCGATCGGTTTGTTTATTTGTACAATTCGAGGTGAAATTTTTCTTTTATTTTACTTATTCGTTTATTTTGGTACCCTAAAATCCATTCCATTTGTTACGAAGTGTTTTAGTAAGTCTAAGGGTGTCTAAATTCAATTTCGTTTATAGTCTGCGATTTGGTTTCGGTACAGACGAAGAACATCCAGGACACTCTTCCGGGAGACTCCATGGACCTGGTTTAGACTTGGGAAATGAGACGAAACTACCCGGTCGTCTAGAGGTGGAGGTTTGTCGGGGACACGACTGTCCCCTGTAAACCGGAGTCCCGTGATGTCAGTGAACTAAGGATATGTTGACTTTCCGAAGACTTCTTCACAAAAGAGGACTAATTACGTTTTACATTTAAGGGGTTCAAAAATCCGTGGTCTGTAAACACTTTTCACTTTCAACGAGTCAGGACAGACTGAGAAGAATTGGGGTACTTGATGTGTCAGGTACCTAAAGAGATCCGGTCTTATGACCTCATTTAAGTGAAGTCAAGTCAAGTCAGTAAGTCAGTACAGACTGAGAAACGCTGGGGTACCTGACGTCGTGCGGTCCGGAAGGACAGGTAGTCGTTGAGGGCCTCGAACAAGTTTGAGTACAGGTAACTCAGCCACTACGGTAGGTTGGTAGAGTAGAAGACGGTAGGGACAAAGGAGGACGGAAGTTAGAAAGGGTCGTATTCCCAGAAAAGATTACTCCAAGAAACGTTGTCCACCGGTTTATAACGTCAAAGTCGAAGTCGTAGTCAGGAAGGTTACTTATAAGTCTTGACTACAGGTAATCCCAACTGACCAAACTAGAGGAACGTCAAGGTCCCTACGAGTTCTTATAACAGGTTGAGTTGTGGTGTCAAGTTTTGGTAGTTAAAAACTGTAAGTTGAAAGAAACATCAGGTTGATAGTGTAGATATGTGCTGATGACCTTTTTGGTATCGAAACTGATCTACCTGGAAACAACCGTTTCACTACAGAGACGAAATATTATACGACAGATCCAACCAGATCGACAGATCGAAAAGATTGTTCTTCGTTCGCAGAAAATTAAAGTACCGACGTCAGTGGTAGGCGTCACTAAAAACTCAGGTTCTTTTACTTCAGACAGTGACAAAGGTAACAAAGACGTAAATAAACGGTACTTCACTACCCTGGTCTACAGTACTGGAATCAAAAAACATACGACATAAAATTCGGTTTTAAAAGTGAGAGAAGAAAGTGAAAGTAGTTCTCCGAGAAATCAACGAGAAGTGAAAGACGGTATTCCCTCATAATAGACGTATAGAGTCCAATAACTATAAAGACGGTCGTTAGGACTACGATCGAACACGAAGTAGGTCGGGTCGCAAAGAGTACTACATGACACGTATATTCAATTTATTCGTCCTACTGTTATATGTCGGAACTACATGAGGAAAGGGCTAAACCTTGGTCAGACAACAAGGTACAGGTCAAGATTGACAACGAAGAACTGGACGTATGTCCAAAGAGTCCTCCGTTCATTCCACCAGACCATAAGGGTAGAGAAATTCTTAAAAGGTCAAACAACACTAGATGTGTCAGCTTCCGTAACCGCACCAGTTATTTCGTCTCCATTCATAAAAAAAGTCCTTGAGAGAACTAAAAGATACTAGGTTGTCTACAACCGTTAAACTAGAGACCGAGGAGACAGAAACGATTTAGGTCGTACTCGTAAACCTTCAAGTGTCAATGTATAATAACTTCGGACCGAACCTCTTAAAACTCGTAATGAAACGTTCGTACACTCTACTCACGTTAACACACCATCAAACTTATACGAAACGGTAACGGGAAGAAACCCTAACCTTACTTTTGACTGGAAAAATCAGACATCGGTGACGACTCAAAAGGTTTAAACGACCGTATGACTCCCGTGGTGAAATCATCGTAGTAGAAAATCCTAAACTTTATCGAGTTAACCTTAAAGTAGTGGGGGTGATCGAAACAAACATCACTACGAAGGATTCTGGGTGAACTGAAATGTAAGGTCTTACAGACCGAGATCCACTCACTAGTGTGGTAGTACCAATAGACCTAGTACTTCTAGAAAAAACATATCAACAGACACATAAGAACAGTAGAGAAAAATTATAGAAGAGGAAGACAATCCAGGTATGGTAAATACAGAAAATAATACGGGTAGAAACGTACTTTACAAGGGAACCATAGAGATTAAAAGAACTTCTCTAAAGATCAGAAGGGTAAGATAACAAAAGGATATAAAGAAACGTAATTAGTGACTTCTTCTGAAAGAATAGAGAGAAACGAGAAGATACCTTGAGAAGTAAGTCTACCAATATAGAAAGGAAAAGAGGAAACAGAAATCGAAGAGAAGAAAAGAGTTGATAAACATTCCGGAGGAGTCCGTTTGTAAGACGGAAAAACGTAAAGAAGAACCCCTACCAGAACTACGGACGAAGGACATGTTACAGTGTTGAGAGACAGGTATCAAGAAGTACGTGAGATAATCTAGATTAAGGAGCTTAGATAAACAGTGAAGGTGACATATTAACATTCCTTAAACTAAATCCAGTATAGACTTATCAGATCACCAAAAGGGATGAAAGAAGTTAAATTCTGACTTAAACCGTTATTTCTCAAGTACTAGACTCGGTGCCAGTTAAACGCCAGAATAAAAACGACTGAGATTTCTCGAAAAGGTAGAAACCGACGTTTCTTATATTAGTTAGACTAAAACCATAACTGGTAGACCACTACAGATAAACATCTAAGAAGAGAATACAACAACCTTCTCCCATAAACGATACTGGATACTCATCGGAAAGGGAAGAGGTCCCCTAGAAGGGTTGGGTCCCTAACTTGGGTCCAGAGGACGTAACGTCCACTTAAGAAATGGTCGACTCGGTGTTTCCTTCGGGTTCTTATGACTTCACCCAATGGAAAGGGAAGAGGTGCCCTAGAGGACTTGGTCCTTACCTTGGTCTCAGAGGACGAAACGTCCTCCTAAGAAATGGTTCGTTTGATAGTCCCTTCAGAAAAACACCCGTTATCTTTTAATTTTATTCGTTGTTACCGTTTCGACGAAACGAAGGTTTGTCTTTTACTTGAATATTTTGCTTTGTAAGTACGTTTCTTAATTCATATTAACTCGGTCGGAAAATTTATGCCAAAGGTTATCTTAAAGTACAGTAAAAGTGTCATACTATCACTCCTCTTATTTCTACGGTAGTACACCCCCCGCAAAAATTTCACCACGAGAAACCTCCTCCCTTTTATTCTATCCCAGTCAGTTCGGAGTAGTACAGTAGACAAGTCTCTTGACTGGAACTTGAGGACCACCCACTCGTTACCGACCTCGTCTCCGACTCAGTGAAGGTTTGAGTGTGAGGACCGGAGAAGGAGAGGAGGGACGACCCCCGAAATTGGAGTTGGGGTCTGGAGTAAAATCTTTCAATCTTCTGTCGTTGGTTTTTTCCTAAATTCGTTATATGGTTTGTCTACACACCTCTCAAGTTCAAATTCCCAGAAGACAGAGAAGTCTACCTCTCAAAACTTACATGTAAGTTCTCGTACCAAGGGGGTCTTTCCTTTCCTGTCGATAGGAGACGGGTACTCGAATTGTTCACAGTCTTTTTGGAATCTTGATTGAGAGAAAAAATGTCCTCAGGAAACTTAAATCGTGACAGTTGAGTACAGTGAATTTCAATTAGGTATTTATATTACAATTACATAGGAAAGGGAAAGTTAAGAATTAATACAAGTCATAACTGACTTATGGATGAGACACACACACACACACACACACACACACACATGCACGTGTGCGAGTCAGTCAGTACAGACTGAAACTCTGGCGTACCTGATATAGGACGGTCAGAGGAGACAGGTACCTTAAGAGATCCGTTCTTACGACCTCACCCAACGGTAAAGGATGAGGTCCCCTAAAAGGACTAGGTCCCTAACTTGAGTCCAGAGAGCAGAGGACGGAACATTCCGTCTAAGAAATGGTAACGTGGGGTAGCCTTCGGTTGATGATATATAGTCAAGTCAAGTCAGTGAGTCAGTACAGGTTGACAAACACTGGCGTACCTGACGTTTTGTGGTCCGAAGGGATGATATGTATTCTCCAATGTTTATATATCGGAGACCCGTTGAGGTACCATTACAACTAGTCAAACGTTAAATCTAATGTGACCCACCTTACCTTATGGTAATATAAGTACTTTGTTAACCAAGTCGTGAAGGCTGTAGAAAGTTCATGAACGGGCGGTTAGGAACACAATATCTTGAGGATGTTTCCGCAATACAGTGGTAAAGGTGAAACCCCGACAGTGAGCCGAGAACGAATAAATGAAGTACGTTGCTTACGGTTTTGATTCCCCGTAAACACATAGATCCCGACGCTCATGATAGGAACATAATTTACCTTATTATGTTTTAGACCTATTGAGTACTAGGACTGAAAATGGAATTTACCTCTCCCCTCTTACTTATCCTTTATTACACCCCAAATAAAGGGGAATTTTACTTCGTTCTTTATAAAAATTCTCTTCTGTAAAATAGACAAAGTAAAGTGAGACAAAACTTTATCGACAAAGAAATTTGTGGATTGTCAATTTTGGATACGTTATTTTATGTCTTTTTCTTTAATTACGTTTGGAAAAGATTCTTTATGAGAAACGTCTAAAATTACACTACAATAGGATATAAATTTGTACACGAACATTCAAGTGACTGAGTCCATATAACTTACACAGTCTTACATCTCAAAATTATTGATCTCCTTTTATAGTCTATTTGAACTGAGATTCTGTACTTGTCTTTACAGTAAGAAAAACGTCGATCTAAAATTATATAGGAAGTTTCATATTCCTCATACCCTTTAGTTATCTTTAGGGTCCTAGGAATACAACTCTATAAGTTTTACAATTGAGATTACCCTCAGTATAGTCTTTTTTTTTTATTTTTTTCCTACTATATTGGATCCCGACTCGTCAAGTGTGTCATAGACGTTTCTTAATAACAAGTTTTAGATTTGTGTAGAACACAGAAATTTATCGTTATGTATATGAACATCAACAGTATTAAAAATGTTTGTTACATCGGAAGAAGAAAAAAAAAAAAAGTCTTGACTTTCGTGACTAAACTTCCATCAAACCCTCTTTAATAAAAGAGAACAAATCATTAATAGTAATTACTTTCTTTCTAAAGAATTTATGATTATTTAGTCCCGACTTAACTGACTGGTACGTAGGTTTAACGACGTAATAAGTGTGACCTTAATGAGGTTTCTAATCGACGTTTAACGGGAGATTTAACTTAAATACCAAAGTAAAAAGTACTGATGACATAACACTGTCTACTTTCCTTAGACTCTCCTTTTACTGTCACTACCTGGGTTAAAGAATTACGAGGTAGAAGCCCTATCTCGGTTTGATAGAGATATTAAATAAAACCGTTCGTATTTTTGGACCATCCGACTTTAGACCCTCTAAGATGAGGTATAAGATGAACCTTTACTTTTCCAGTTGTAATACAAAAACAGTTCTCCTTCGATTAGTTCAACTGTAGGTTCCTCCCCCTTTCCTAAGTGTACATCCTACGTCAATAAAACGAACATAGGTGACTTTTGTGACGTGTTGGAGTTGCAACTCTCAATGTAAAATGAGGAGTCTGTTTTAACTCCCGATTCGGTCCCTGTATCGTTGAGTTTACCGTCGCTCTTTGACGAGGTTTCTCCGTTCCCACCACCCTTTGGCCCCCGTCCCTCTCTCCTTCGGTCCTATATATCCTCAAAAACGTTGTTTGTAGTCTATCAGTTTTGTAGTTTTCTAATGACATTTTCTTTTGGTCGATAGAGTCTAATTCCTTGACTCCCGAAGAGATACATACCCTTCCACGTTCTCAAACTCGAGTGACTATAGCAAGGAGACTATGTATAGAGTCCTGGAACACGAAAGAGTAGAACTCAGAAGAGTCCCAGGCAGTCGTACCCCACCGACGTCACCGACTACCGGACCCCCACCCGGAGGACAAACACAGGACACAAGGAAGTCCCGAGTGGTGAGTGGACGACATTACGTTACCGACGTTGTAGGAAACAAAGGATTATCTCGTTCGTAAAAAATTTTAAGCGTACACACTACAATAAGGTAATTAGAAACGTTGTTGTAGTACCTTGGCCACTAACATAGGAGATATTTTTCTTTCTTTTTTTTTACTCTGGGACTCTCCGACCCATGGGACGGGTTCAGATCTGAAAACCCTCCGGAAAGATATACGAAGGGATCAACAAATCTACCATTTCTTAGACGAACATTACTCCCTTGGACGTAAGTTAGAGACCCAGTCCTTCTAGGGGACCTCTTTCCCTTACCGTTGGGTGAGGGTATAAGAACAGACCTCTTAGCGTGTCTCCTCGGTCCACCCGATGTCAGGTACCCCAGGGTTTCTCAGCCTGTGTTGACTCACTGATTGTGAAAGATATACGTTTTTTGGGGACAGGTCCTAGAGGACGATACGGTGGAGGGTCTTTCCCAATGGTGAAATTAGGGTGATGGTTAAATCTGTATAATTAAAACACAGACAGTTTATTGAACGTCAAGTAAAAGTGTGATTTCTTTTATTTTTACTACTGTCAGGTTTAATGTACCCCTTTGTATTTGGATAAGATGGTAGACCCGTAACACTTGTGTGGATTTAGAAACCTTGTTGACAAAAATCTGATAATAACTTTTCGACTTTGTTTTTATTTTCGACGGTCTAACCTCTCTGTCATTTCCGGAGGGAGAAATATACTCCATATATTGAACGACGTTGTGTACCTCCCCTTCTGTTAAAACAATCGGAAATTTAACCCAAACATAACAGACCCGGAGAACCCAATCTTTACTAACTTTTGTTTATAACCCAACCTCAATCACTGTTTACGTCAACTACGGAAGTCCAAATCTTCTGTGGTCATACACTTGTGTACGAAACAAACATTCTGTTTACTAATAAGTCGGAGGATGTCGAAAAACAAAGATTTCCAAATCCTGGACAGTGGTAAAAGGAAGACGTTACCGGAGTCCGTAGGAAAGAAAATAGTTTGATCGAGAGTGTAATTGTATGTCCATGAGTCCGTGCTCGTAAAGATATTCTCGTTTTCGTTTACTTCAATAAAAATAACTGTTTATTCTCAAAAATGTAAAAAATGTGAGTCCAACAATTATCTCTTAAACGATTATTTAGGAAATTCTTCTGTTTTTATTTTGGAATTGGACAATCTCCCCTTTAACGGTTTGAGACTCACAGACTTATTTAGAGAAACGTAGGAAATAAATTAGGTTAACGAAATAATGACTATACGATAGAAAAGAATCAGTATGTTAAATTCAAAAAAGAGGAGACTACTATTAAAAATTATAAAATTGAATACGATTACACTGTCTTCAAAAGTTTATGCATGTGTATAGAGATGAGATACCTACAGTCTACGACGGAAATACCATAGTTAACCAGGTAAGTACAAAAGGGGAATAAACTAATAAACTTTACTTTGACTTCACAACTGTAAACTTAAATTCGAGTTTGGGATAAGAATTGACTATGTTTACACTCTTGTTCGAAATGGATTGGTAAGGTACATTAACTTGTTATATTATGGTTGAGACCTACAGATCCCGTTGATACAGAAAAGAACAACTCACACCGATAACATATCTTTTCTGGTCGGCACTAGGTGCCCTGTGTCTATAAAGTGACTTCGTTTGAGTTTACCGGTTGGTCTACACACTGGAGACTGTGTGAAGAATAGAGACTCAAGAATGATTCTTATCCCAATTTTTACGGATGAGTGTCTCTATAAGACTCCTATTCTACTCTCTTGGTGGAGAGTACTAGAATGAGAACTCCGTACATGAGTTCTGAAGTGTGGTTGAGACCCTTCTTCCCCAGTCTTGAAGTGATAACTGACTTCTCTTCTCCTGAGGTCATCACTTTCTCTGTCGTTATGATTCGGGTCTAGTTACCAAACCTAGAATCGAAAGTCCCACCGAAAAAAAGAAAAGAAGAAGGAAATAAAAAATTTAGTACCTTCATACTACGTGTAAATGTCCTCTGAACCTTTTATGTCTTGTTTCAATGTATATCAAGGTGATATATAATGTGAATAAAAAATTCATCTAATTAATGATAAAAATCGACCTCAAAGTTATAGTTTGAGAGTTTGTAATTCCCTTACTTTTCTGTCTTTTCACCTTCCTATATCTGGACGTTTGTGATACTTGGTCAAATTGTATTAATTCTAAATACGTTAAAGGTGTGTTGTCGTCCTATGTTTAAGATAAGTTCAAGGGTATCTGATATTAGGTCCTCTGTGACCTTGTATAGGCCCCTGTCTTCTGTTCTACGTTTTTAAAGTACCAGATTTTCATAGTTTTAGAATGTCTCAGACAAGAGGGTAGTGACACCTTAACACAATCTTTAGTCATAGTTTTCTACAAACTTTTATTGGTGTATAAAAGTTCACGTTGTACTGTAAATTGTTCTCTCGAAACTAAATCGGTAACTTTCAGAGTTATTTCAATTTTCTAACTTTTTTTTTTTGTCTCCCACTCGCGTCTGTTCTTTTATAAATTTACTCTTCAATTATATTTTACTCTTTAATTATCGTTTCTATAAATTTTTAGGGTTACGTAAACCTTTAAGTTACAGGTGTAAATTTACAACCCACCACATGGATTCAGTATTATTCCTTTTAATCTTTTATAGACATTCTTTTATTTTTACTTTCCTCTTAAATAGTCTTAAACAATGTACGACGATTTCAACGAGTCACGTCGATTTATATTACACCTTAGAACTTATTATATACTTTTGTTTATTACCCGTCATCTTATTTAAAAAAATTAAACTTGTTTAAATTAAACTTGTGTCCAGTTAAAGGAGACAACAAAAAAAGTGTTGTATAATGAAGAAATATAAGAACCTCAACCTAATCTTCAAAGTTCGCAGTTAGTAAAAAAATTTAGCGATTCTATTATTCGAAAGATCTGAACATCGTCCTTATGATCTCCGGTCTTATTTACCTTGATATAATTTCGAAACTCACTTGTATTTAATCTTTGAATCGTAAGATAAGTATTAAACGGTTTGTTCATCTTGATTCTACAGTATTTAGAAAACCGATCCGTTTTTAAGTATTTAAAAGTTTATACATGTATAATATGATATAATATACATGAGAGAGAGATATATATATATATATGTGTGTGTGTGAGACGGTTGTTCCAGACATCTCAGTTCCGATACTAAAAGGATCACAAGTGGATATCAATACTCTCAACTTGGAATTTCTTCGTCTCACGGTTTCTTAACTTCGGAAACTTGAGTTCGATCTCTTCTGAGAACTCTCAGGGAACCTGTCGTTCCTCTAGGTTGGTCAATTAGAATTTCCTTCAGTTGGGACTTATGAGTAACCTTTCCGACTACGACTTTCAACTTCGAGGTTATGAAACCGGTGGACTGTGTTTATCGGTTGAATGACCTTTTCAGGGGTCACGACCCTTCCTAACTCCCGTCTTCCTCTTCTCTCGTGGTCTACTACTCTACCGACCTACCGAAGTGCCTACGTTGCCTGTACTTGAACCCGTTTGAGACCCTCTACCACTCTCTGTCCCTCCGGACCGTACGCCGTCAGTATCCCAACGTTTCTCGACCTGTACTGACCCGCTGACTTGTTCTTGTCGTATCTATATATAGGACCTCCTCCTGTACCGTCAGGTGACATAATAAAAACGGACCTCTTAGACGTACCTGTCTCCTCGGACTGTCTGATATCAGGTAGTCAGGTGTCCCAGCGTTTCTCAGTCTCTTCTGATTTCGTTGAATCGTACGTACATATATATGTACGTATGTGTGTGTGTGTGTGTGTGTGTGTGTGTGTGTGTGTATGTCTTCGAACAGATGATGAAACTATTTGTGAACTCTTTCTCGTTATTTTTTACTCTACCAATTCAATCTTTTGTATAGATTCACTTTACCCTCGTGACTCATACTTTATCTTTTTCGTTTTGTTTGATCTATTTTCTGGTAGTATATCGGGTCAAAAAAAAAATTTGTACCGACAAGTAGTCTTAATCCTCTTCTGTTATACACACGTATACATATAAAAATTTACAAGACTCTATTAAGCTTACAAGTAAACTTAAAATTTTTCACTAATGTCCAAAAAGATAATTTACCATTAAAATCACTATATCTCAAGATAAAAAAACAACTGGTTAGTACTATTTTATCATAATGCTACTTATTGTCAATGTAGTCCTACCTAAATTTACATACTACCACTACGACCAAAATCAGTGATTTAGTACAGACTGAGAAAACTAGGGTATCGGACATTGGGTGGTCCGAGAAGAGAGGTACCCTAAAAGGTCCGTTTCATACATTTATACATACTGTCTTTTTAGATCCCTTTATACATTTACCAACAGTGGAACCCTTGATCTAATCCACCTAAAAGTAAAATACAATGTATAAAAATCTTACAAACTTCAACAATTATTATTCATGAATATGGAGAAATTACTCCTTAAGATTATTTATATTTTTTTAATTTCACGGATCTTAAGTCATTCACAAGTAAATTAAAGTTAAAGACGAACAGAAGGTCCATGTCGTGGATATTTTTAGTTTCATCAGTAAACTCGTAAACACGATTATGAATTACGGACGGATGCGTAAGACTCGAGAAGATATAAGACTCCCAAATTTGACCTTTTTTTTTATGTTCAGAGAGAAAGGATAGAAAGTTCCGTCTCCTTGTTCATTATAGTCATATTGAAAGTTGTCAGGGACATCCTTTTTTAACATTTTCAAAAAAAAAGAGTCAGACTAAGAGAGAATTAATTTAACCGTGGTGTCAGAAGGGTGGACTTTTGACCGGTGATGAGAGACTTTTCATCAATCTTTTTATAAAGCCCTTATACATTCGTCTTTAACAACACTATGATACTATAGTAAAACACTCATTTTTGATTTATTAGTGAGTAAGTGAACCTGATTTGTATATACATTACAGACAAAAATATCCAGTTTTACCAGTTTATCGTTAACGTGCAAAAACGAATCACTAACGATAGTTCTCTCAAAATTCTGTTATAACTCAGGTCTAAAGTCGCTTCTAGGAGTGTTTTATTTACGGAAAGAGTAAAATAATTGGTACTGAACTCCCGTCGATTTTGATAAGAGTCTTATCAAAAGACTTGTCAAAAGCTATAGACGTGTCTACTTACCCTCATCGTTGTGTATATTCAGTTTAACTGACTTTCAGGTTTTTAATAAGTGTATACCGAAAGTTTATAAGGGGTCTTTCATGTTCCTAGAGGAATCACTTTACATAGTTGTTTTCCGATCTGGTGGACAAGACACTTTGATAGTTATTAAGTTTTCGTCCTACATACCCTACCTCCCAGGAGTTCAAGACGTTTCTTATAAAGTCACTAATACAACAAGGTTACTAAATTCGTGTCGTTTGAACCCGTCACATACAGAGTAAGATTCTTCTTTATTTTAGAAGGGACGGAACCTGTCTTGGTAACAGGGAAGTAGTACTTATGGATACTCTCCACCCATTATTGTCTTTGTTTCTTTCGTTGTCTGATTTCGTGAGACTTTTTAGTTGAAGAATCTACTTTGGGATTTCACAAAGGACCTTGAGAATCTCCTTGAGTTCTAGTCACAGTCACGGGTTCACCCTTTGACGACTCTTCTACCACCTTAAAGGCCTAACGGTGGCTTCAGCGATAAATCTTCCTAGTCCTAGGACAAAGACTGTGTGGAGGACCTCGTTTCCTACCCTTAGACCCGAACCAGTAACGGAACGTAGGACCTTCAACTGTCGGACCCACGCTCATTTGACTCTACCGGAGAACTTCCGGAGGACCTTTCGTTCTCAAGTTTCCTCCTCTCTCGTCCGTCTGAGATTTGTGTCCAAGTCCTCGTTACCTGTCTCCGTCCGCCCACCTCGGACACCCAATTGGTTTCCTGTCTACATTAAGAGGATTGAAGGAAGACAGTATGTACGATAATATGAAACATAAGACCCAGATGGAACTAACATGTAAGGTATTAGACGGTATTAACTGATAACGAATGTGTCGAAATGGGTTGTACAATTTTTTTTAACAGGTGATGACAAAGAACTTAGAGTAGGAAAGTAAGATTACTCTATACAAGAGTAATTCTACTACTCGATATAAGATTACTCTATATAAGAAGAAAAAAAAAATTAAATAAAAAAATAAAAAATTTAAAATTTTAGAAATTATAGAAATCATTGAAAAAGTCGATCTTCGACACCCAGTCCATTAAAAGTTATAGACTTTTACAAAATTAAAATGGGAGAAAAATTAATCTATATACACAATATATATGTTTATGTATATGACAAAACAACCTTGTATTGTATGTAACTGTTTACCAGAAATTTAACTGTTTGTTTTCGAATTTGTTACAAACAGGTCACTTGTATAGTTATTTGGGTTTGGTTGTGTTGTCCATCTTGTAATGAGAGTAGAGTCTCAGAAAGGAGTACTGGATAAAGTCAAGAATCAGGGGATGTGGTTGTATTGTCATCAGGAGGTACCAATTAATGAAAACCTAATCTAGACGGAAAAAAAACTTGAAATATATTTACCTTAATAGGAACATCAGAAAACAAACCCGAAGAAAGTAAGATGTAATACTATCATTTTTAAATGAATATAAAATATCTCGAAAAGAAAAACAAAACAACAAAATTAATAACTACCTATATAAAGTATGAAACACGACAACACTCTGAAGTCTAAAGAAGGTCATTATTCGATGATGTTTATTCAGAACTATACTTGTGAGAACGTGGACAGAAACCACGTATATATATGTGTGAAACATTTTTATATATGTATCATATACTTATACAAGTGGAAATTCATAACGGTTTGCTAAAAGATTTCCTCACGATGGTAAAGTATCAAAGTGGTCGTCACATTTTGTCATTTTTATTAAAAATATTCACACATTTTAATACTGAGCGTATTATATAGTATATCTGTGCTTTTACTTGCGGAATTTGTAAAATTGTGTAAGTTACTCTCTTCGTCCAACTACTTTAGTAATCGAACTTTCTTTTGGGTTTCCTTTTTTATATGAATATTACTCAACTTTTATCGACTTTCCATTGTTTATCTTAGTCTACTGGTCTCAAACAGGATACATCTGTTACTTACGCAACAAATTTTTATCAAAGTCTGTTCCTTTTCAATCTTAGTTTACTTAATGTCCTCATACGAAATTAATTGTGTGTCAAAAAGTGACTTTGAGTAAAAGAAAAGAAGGTGTCTCGGAAGATTAACTGGGTATCTGAGAGGGTGTGAACAGTGAAAAATTTCAAAAATTGATAATTATAAAACTACTGACACGTGACATCAAAGTCAAACTAAAAGTAACTGCTAAATGTTGTACTAGTACAAAAGTATACAATTAACCGAGTAATCGGTAGAAAACCCTAATTTCACGATAACTTCTTTAAACAGGAAAACAACGTCACATAACTGACAACAAAAGGAATACATAAACATCCTAAAGAATTGGATAAAAGTTACGTTCAGGAAATAGTCATGTACATGTTCATAAATGGATACAAAACGGAAAAGTGAATTACCATAATCATTTTTTTTTTATCATCCTTAATGTTAATTTTATGAGGAACAAGTTAAAATACGAACTTGAAATTAAACAAAAATAAAATCAGGCAACTCCTCGAATGACCTAGAGTACTAAAGATTAAAACGAAAACTCTATAGACGACATTCAAAAAAACAATAAAGAAACGTCTAGAGACGAACGAAAATGTTAGAAAAAAGAAACGAGTCTTCTATAAATAAAATTCAGATCCCAGTATGTCAAATTTATTGAATCCGGTTCCACACTTAAAGGAACATAAATCAGGTGAACCTTAAGAAACATAAAGGATTTAGACTCACTAGTCAAGACAGTTGGTTCCAGAAAGTCATTAAGAGAAGTTTAAAGAGAAGATTTAGAACATGGAGAGAGTAAAGGAGATAACGAGGAAGTCCTTGAGTATCAACCGTAAACGATCTATGAAGTATAGATACGGAGACTTGGGAAGTATAAAAGGTACAGACGTAAAGTGCGACGACATAAGACACATTAAAAATGTTAGACAAAAGGTGAAATGTCCAAGTGAGAAGTTACGTTGGGTAGGAAAATTCGAAAGTCAAAAGTCATTCTTACAAATAATCAAAATTTCCAAATACACCAGGAAAACGACTACTAAGATGTAAAAAAAATCTACGAGTAAGAAAACAAAAAATAAGAAATTCAATATAGAAGTTAGAAGAGAAATTTTTAAAACCACTTGTGTATTGTCTTTTCGATATTCTCATGGATAAAAATTCGTGTGTCGTATGAACCAGTGTCAGTTTAGTAGAAAAACCAGTTTAGTTGTTCCCGACGTTCCGATATCTTACCTCTTTCCTAACAGAAAAGTGGCTTTTCGGTAGACCGGGACCCGAAAAGAGACAACCCTTCAAAACCTAATGACTACCTTATATAAATAATAATATCCAGATAAGTCCAAAAAACAAAGAAGTACTACAACAGAACCATTCAACATACAAAGATCTTTAAATAGGTAAAGAGGATCTGATAAATAAAACAAGTATCATCAGAGAAAGTTAATAAAAATCAACACACGGTAGTCGACACAGAGAAGAAAGTAAAGTAAGAAAATTTTAAAATTTGGATAGAGAAAAATTCCTTTAGTTGGGACTTATAAGTGACCTTCCGGACAACGACTTCGATTTCGACGTTATGAATCCGGTGAACTACTCTTCTCGGTTGAGTAACTTTTTCTGGGACTACGGGCCTTTCTGATTTCCGTTTTCCTCTTACCCCTCCGTCTCCTACTCTACCAATTTATTGTAATGACCGAGTTAGTTGCACTTAAACTCTTTTAAGGTCCTCTATTGTCTTCTGTCTCCTCGGACTATACGACGTCAGGTACCCCAGTGTTTCTCGGTCTATACTGAACCTCAGACTCGTTGTTGTCTCAATTCTCAAATAGTTAAAACAACTAAATAGACGAAAAATATAAGAGATAAAATAAAGATAAGATTAGAAACCATAGAAGAATTCGATTGAAATCCAAATCAAACGATAAGAAAAAGACCAAGACCTCTACATTGAAGTCTAACGACTAAACTCTAGATGAATTTATATCCATAAATAGTGACATTTGATGGAGAACCATAACGGAAATGATATGGAGTACACAAAATCATACAAAATAAAAGTAAACATACTAATGTAAAAGATAAATAAAAGATAAATGGGAATCAAAGAAAAATTGGTAATCAAAAAGTTCTCATAAAAGAAGTTAAAGGTGTATGGACACTTAAAGGGTCAAAAAGAAAACGACAATTAAAGACCGAATTAAGGAACACTACTCTTTTCTACAAACTATACTAAAATCAGAGAAATTAATTACGACCAGTCTCACCGGTATTAGTTTTTCATATTTTATTATTTAAGATCTCTTCCACATCTCTTTTTCTTTGAGGATCTCACAAATGTGACAACAACCCTTACAGTTAATGATATAAGTGATACCTCCTATTATACCTCTAACGGATTTTTGTATTTTTATCTCAATGGTTTACTAGAACGTTAAGATGAGGACCCATATATAGACCTCTTTCAGTATTATACTTTTCCGTGTACGTGGGGTTACAAGTATGGTTATGATAAATTTATTGATTCTGTACCTTTGTTGTCTTTACAGACAGTTGTCTACTTGTCTATTTCTTCTACACCATACATGTATACATACATATGTATATATATACATTATATACGTGTCACCTTATAATGAGTCAGAATTTTTTCTTATTCAATTACAGTAAACGTCGTTGTAACTGCCTGGATCTTCAATAGTATGTTTCACTTTATTCGGTCTGTCTCTTTCTATTTATAGTACACTATATTGAACGTACACCTTAGAATTTTTTGTACTATGTTTATTTGAATAAATGTTTTGTCTTTGTCTGTGTGTCTGTATTTTTGTTTAAATACTAATAGTTTCCCCTTTCATCCCATCCCTATATGGATGAGATCCCCAAATCCTATATGTGTAAGTGTGATAATATATATTTTATCCATTGGTTGTTCCTTGATGACATATCGTGTCCCTTGATGTACGTTATAAAACATTATTGAAAATTCCCTTTTCTTAAACTTTTTTTTATACATGTATATTGGTCGAACGATATGTGAACTTTGATTGTGTCGTAACATTTAGTCAATGTTCAGGAGACAAAAAAATTAACTAAAAGACAGATAACTATATAAGAAATAACTTTCATCTTATAATTAACTTATAAGGTAAAATAACGTTCACCTTAGAGGGTGATATTAATATAAGGATAGACAAAGAGAGGAATTACGAAAGTTATAAAAAAGTATACATACCTAAGAAAAAACCATCCACATATAAATAAATATTAGCGAAATAGAAGACTCTCTTAACTAAGAAACAATATATTAGAAAAGGAGGATTTTGTCGAAAACTGAATTTTCAGATAAGACAGATTCACACTAGTGAGGACAACAGAAAACCAATGATTAACGTACTTTATAGAAAATATTAAGAAAACGAAAGTTGGATACATACAGGGATATAGATTTTACTTTCACTTTCACTTTCAACGAGTCAGTACAGGCTGAGAAACGTTGAGGTACCTGATATAACAGGTACCTTAAGAGATCCGGTCTTATGGCTTCACCCATCGAAAAGGGAAAAGGTCCCCTAGAAGGGTTGGGTCCCTGACTTAGGTCCAGAGAGTACAACGTCCGATTAAGAAATGGTCCACTCGGTGTTCCCTTCACGGATTTATAGATTTCACTCATGGAATGTCTATAGTAAATCAACCCAGGATAAAAAACGTATAAGTCAGTGAATTACAGAGACCTAAGACCTTAAATTAGGTAAGTGTGAATTTCATTAATGAGAATCATTTCCAGCAGTCAAGTCAAGTGAAGTCAGTGAGTCGGCACAGGACTGAGAAACACTGGGGTACTTAGTGTCGTGTGATCCGAAGGGACAGGTAGTGGTTGAGGGCCTAAGTGAGTTTGGGTACACGAAGCTCAGTCACTACGGTAGGTCGGTAGAGTAGGAGACAGTAGGTGCAGAGGAGGACGGTAGTTAGGGAGGGTCGTAGTCCCAGAAAAGGTCACTCAGTCGAGAAACGTAGTTCACCGGTTTCATAAGTCGAAGTCGTAGTCAGGAAGGTTAATTGTGGGTCCTGACTAGAGGAAATCCCACCTGACCAACCTAGAGGAGTGTCGGATTCCTTGAGAGTCCTCAGAAGAGGTCGTGGTGTCAAGTTTTCGTAGTCAAGAAGTCGTGAGTCGAAAGAAGTGTCAGGTTGAGAGTGTAGGTATGTACTGGTGTCCTTTTTGGTATCGGAACTGATCTACCTGGAAACGACCGTTTCATTACAGAGACGAAAACTTGTACGACAGATCCAACCAGTCGCAGACAGATAGTACACCCTCTGGGCCCAAGCTAGGGACACAACCCTTCTAGGGAACCTCTTCCTTTACCGTTAGGAGAGGTCATGATAACGGACCTTTTAGGGTACCTGTCTCCTCGGACCATCCGATGTCAGGTACCCCAGCGTTTCTCAGCCTGTGCTGACTTGATGAAGTGCAAGTGTAAGTCCAACCAATATTGAGAGGAAGGTTCCTCATTCGCAGAAAATTAAAGTACCGATGTCAGTGGTAGACGTCACTAAAACCTCGGGTTTTTTTATTTCAGACTGTGACAAAGGTGACAAAGGGGTAGATAAAGGGTACTTCACTGCCCCGGTCTACGGTACTAGAAGCAAAAGACTTACAACTCGAAATTCGGTTAAAAAAGTGAGAGGGGAAAGTGAAAGTAGTTCTCCGAAAAATCAAGGAGAAGTGAAAGAAGGTATTCCCTCCACAGTAGACGTAAAGATAAAACATTCAACAAAATTTGACTGTCGTTGAATTGAAGTCAGTGTCTATATTTGAGCTGAGGAAATGTAGAGAGAAGGGGATGGAATGTAATAACTTCAGTATTTAACGTAAAAATCATTAAACATAGGTGATTGTATCAAAACAACAATATCAATAAAATACGAAAATAGAAATTTAATATGCGGTTTTAATTTTCACTAAATACATGTTGGCAATGTCATTGTGTCACGACGGATACATAAAAAGATTTTAAATAAATGAAAGAAAATGGTCCATAGAAACATAAAAGCATACAAAAGTACAATGAAAGATCGACGGAAAATAAAGTTGAACCTTCTGAGGGAAATCGTTAAGAAATCTGTCTAGATCATCACTATTACAAAAAGGATCAAAACGAATAACCCCTCCAGAAATAAAGAGGAAATAAAAACACTCTGTCAAAACAGTCTATATCATAGGAACCAACAGTCAACAACAACAAAAAGAAAGTTGTGAAACTGACGTAGTAGGTTAGGGAAAACTAAACCTTACAAAGACGACTCTTTAGACGAATATTAGAACACTCTCTAGGGATCGTGTACTACTCAGTGAAAAGAGGAAAACGAAGGTTTTGACAGAAACTCAAAAATATCAACCTAATATTACACATAAGGGTACCTTGAGAAATCCAATATGTATAAAATTCGGGAAACTTGAATAATTTAAACCCACAGGTAAAGAAAAGGATCTAAACCTTTCAACCCCAGAATTATAGAAGTTTATTCAAGAGACGAGGAAAGTTAATAAAAAGAGAAGACACCAGGGTATAGCTCATATAACCAGACGAACTACTACAAGGAATTCAAGGAGTCAGTGATATTAAAGATATATACTTAAGAGTCGTCAGATTAAGACAATAGATAATAAAGACGACTTACGTTAGTCACCAGTACTGAACAAAGGAACTTATAAAACTTTAAAAAGTGAGACTCTAAAGTATAAAGAATTTTAAAATAGACACTTTTAATAGACTCAGGGTGATACGTTTCAAATAAGGAGGTAGTCAAGTCAAGTCAGCAAGTCAGCACAGGCTGAGAAACACTGGGGTACTTAGCGTCGTGCGGTCCGGAGGGACAGGTAGTGGTAAAGGGCCTCAAGTGAGTCTGAGTGTCGGTAGCTCAGGCACTACGGTAGGTCGGTAGAGTAGAAGCCAGCAGGGGAAGAGGAGGACGGGGGTTAGGGAGGGTCGTAGTCTCAGCAAAGGTTACTCAGTTGAGAAGTGTACTCCACCGGTTTCATGACCCAAAAGTCGAAATCGTAGTAAGGAAGGTTTAAGGAGGTATCTCCTAATAATAATAAAAAGATTAGACGGTACATAGACAGAACTCAAATATAGTCTGAACGGTATATTACACTGAAACCAATGTCTCCATGAACTCTAGGTCAAAAATCCACACTTAAAAGTTTTTTTTAAAAAAAATTAGAATAGAGTCTTGGTTCTTGTGGAAAGGACGCCAGCTCAGGGTGTCCCCTGTCTGAATAATTATTAAGTGGACATAAGTCCATCTTATTAGGAAATCCCGTAAAGTACCGTAAAAAGCGGTACACTCCGTTTATTGGAGTTCCGGATTCGGTCGAGGTGACGACAAATGAGGTTCCTTAAACGGAAATGAACAAAACCGAAGACTCAAACGAAATATAAGAATAATCAGGTAATTACGTAAAATTATACAAATTATTCTTCCTTCTAATCTATTGTTTTATAAGGTCTGAGAGTCCCCCTTTTACCGTAGAAAAATAAGGATCTTGTGTAAAAATGACTCGTACTTTGGAGAGTTTCTTGTGTTGAAAGTCGTCTCTTCAGGGTTTATAAGGTGCAAAGTTTATATACCCGAAGTATGAAAAAGGTGACCGAGATCTGAGTCGTGTGAAAACGGATTTAGTCGTAGGAGGGTAGTAAGAGTGGGTGAAAGGAGTTATACCTGTAGGTGTCACGAAATCAAAGGAGAAACGAAAATAAGTAACGTCTAAAACGAACTGTAAATTTAATACAATAAAGTCCAAGACAGACGTAAAATTTCCTTGTAAATATCATAAAAATGTTAATAAAAACCTCGTAAGGATCTGAAAATGTCGTCTTCATTTCAGTCCAATATGTCAAGTGATGTAACATGGAATCTTAAAACCGTATAGGTACATAACTTTTAGTCACCTAATTTTTCATTTTAATACAAGTGTTTAAAATTCTCAATCAAACTATCGAATTAAGATGACTGAAAGTATCTCTGTAAAAAGTGACATATATTAAATATAAAGGAACTTCGTACTTATACCATAGAACATGTAAAAACATCATTAGAAAATACCTTAGAAAAAAGTCAAACGTTAGTGTAACAATACAAATTTCTTTATTTATAAGACTGACAAAAGAGGTAATGTTTATAAGGTAAGAATGAGGTTCATGTCATGACGTCATGTCAAGACTGTGGTTGATGGGCTTCACAGTCTGAGGCAAGAAGTGTTCCGAATTGAATGAAGTCTACGGTAGACATTCACAGTCCCTAGTAACAAAGGAAACGGATTAGTCAATTTTTAGGTCCCAAAGAGTATTGGAGAAGTCGAAGTCATTAAGTGATCTTATTGAGTCTCAAAAGTTCTTTGGTGAAACGAATATTTATATTAAAATAATATTTTATATACAGTTCTTGTTGGTTTTTTCTTTCTCTGTGTTTCACTTTCCAGGTCCTCTCAGGGCGTCTCCTCAGTCCACGGACCCGTAGTCACCCAATGGGTAGTTCTTCGAAGTGATTCGGAGAACAAGACTCAAAAATAACCTCAACATAATGTATGAGTTTGACACTACGACCTCTTCTCAGAACTCTCAGGGAACCTGACGTTCCTATCGTTTGATCAGTTAGAATTTCCTTTAATTGTGACTGTTAAGTAACCTTCTTGACTACGACTTCGAGGTTATACGACCGGTGAACTGCGTTACTCGACTAAGTCCCCTTTTCTGGGATTACCTCCCTTTCTGACTTCGGTTTTACTATTCGTCCTCGTCTCCTACTCTACCAATTTATCGTAGTGACTGAGTTACTTGTACTTAAAATCGTTTGACACTCTGTCACTTGCTGTCTCCTCGGACCACACGACGTCAGGTCCCTCAACGTTTCTCAACTCGTACTGAGTCACTGACTTTTTGTTGACGAAACGTATGTCATCCTTCAATTTTCACGAAAGTTCTAATTAAGTTTTGGTTCCTTATCTATCTATTGTTTTTTTCTCTCTAAGATGTTTAAATCACGCTTCTTTTTTTTTCCATACATACGTACTGACCGATTTAGTGATCGGTGTACTATTTTGAGTAAGATATCAGGGGAGGGAAGGACCTCCGGTCTGGCTGGGCTTCAAGGTTGTAGATTATACATCAACCGGAAAGACCCTTGTTCACAGATGTAGGACTTCTATATACTCCCGGTTACTATGCAACGTAATAATCGAGTTGTTATTGTAAGAAACGAGTCTTTTAGGGTACCCAAAAACTTTGGAATGTGGGACCCTTGGTCCCTTTTCCTGGTCCATATAAGACATAATATGATGTTAGTTCAAATGGTTTTCATAGCATTTTATGCAATTCGATACTTCGTGAAGTCTTTTTAGTTATCTATTATCTTCATTACTTGACCAGTTAAGTAAGGATTATATGCAATTGTGTCACAATTAAGATTTATCAGATCCACGTTTAAATAGAAAATGTACACAGATTACGAAGTTGTAAGAAGTTTTTCTGTAAGAGTATATGATGTAGTAAGATAACAATAAAGGTCATTCATACTTTTAGGGTAAAAATATCCATTTAATTCTAAATTACTGAACAAATTTGAACGTTTTGAGACATCGTTTGGATCTCAGTTTACTGAAGTTTAATTCACTAGAGGTCGATTGTAGTGTCAAAGAAGAAATTACGGAAACTAAAAATAGACTACCTTATCGTACGTAAAAACACAAATAATAAAACGGAGATACGAGGGAGTGACAGTAGTTGTCCCTACTTTAGTAGAAACGGAAGTATAGGGACGTCTCAGGAAACCGGTGTCGGTTAATTATGACAACAATGAAACTGGACTTCTTTCCTACAATTAAACCGATTGTTCGAGTATCATTCTATCTTCGATCGTCCTCTTCGATTGACGTTGAGTCACCAACATAAGGAAAGAGAATACCTTCCGGAGGTGACTTGAACTAAATTACGGTCACGTCATGGGGTATTACTTATGACGTAAAAGGTAAAGATATCACTTGATTTTATTGTATAGAACTCACAATCTTACATTATTAGGTATGTAATAATACAAAATAACTATCCCAAAATGTAAGACTTTAGGTAAGTCCGTATAGGTCGGGGTTTATGGAAATTGGCTTAAATTAAGACACGTACTTTCAATCATATATGTAGTAGTGTGAAAAGTGGATTGACATATCGTAAATTAAAGTACTGGTATTACCTTGACATCTGTAATCGAGATAAAGGTATATAACCCAACCTTTTTTTACTTTAACAGAAAAATTATACTAACTCTCACTTAACAATGTGATACTGTGTTACCTTTGATTGTAAGTCAAAATTTTCCAGGGAATTTTTATTTCTACTACCTAGTTAATTTCAGTCCAATATTAAGTAGTTGGACGTAAATCCGATCGTCTATAAAATACGTCCCGTTTGCTTTTTCCAGAAAGAAAATATAAAAATCAATCATTAGTTAAAAATACAGATCTTAAATTCATTCGTAAAAAAAGGAAGGTTATATACGTTTCCGATAAGACTGTATCTCTTCGTATCGTTTTATTCTGTATAACATTATTAATTGACTTAATAAGGACCGTACGGTACTTGTTAATGTCCTAATTATTGATGGGTTGGTTTACCACAATACAACCTTATTTAACTGGCTGTTTCTAAGAGTCAATCCTTTACTTCGAGTCTATCTAGTAGTTATTTTTGCTGACACTGCTCGTATGAACACTCTTGAGATTACAAAATGTAAAATGTTTTATACCGGTACCAGTGACACGAATTACTAACCTTCTTCCATAAATTTTTAAGTAAATCTGATAAAACGGGAAAAATTAACGGACGACTTTCTGAATTACATACTACCAATGATTACATGGTGTGTTAGATGTGAATTAATTTATGGACATTCAAGACTTTCGACGATTCTTTGTCACAAAGATTTATTTCTTTTTGTCGTTTTCCTCTTTTTTTTTTTCTTTTTTATTCTTGACGTCGAACAAACTTTATACACCAAACGGTATACGTAGGTATAATTCTTACTATGATAGACTTTTTGTCTTTATTACATCTCTTACTCACTACAGTATACGGTGTGAAACTCTATTACACATCAGATTACACTCTAATATATTTGACGGAAAACCTATGCAAATAATTTTTTATACCCGAAGGGTCCACGGAGTCACCATTTCTTAGACGGACGTTTACGTCTTCCGTGTCCAAGCTAACGACCCAACCCTCTTAGGGGACCTCTTCCTTTACCATTGGGGGAGGTCATAAGAACGGACCCTTTAGGATACCCGTCTTTTCGGACTACCCGATGTTAGTTCCCCAAGCGTTTCTCAGTCCGTACTGAATCGTTGATTTTTTTGTTGTAATTTTGTATACTAAACTTTCATTGATTTCTATTCTATATCGTGGGTATAAATGTAAAATAACAAATATCAAAAACAACTATCGACAATTGAAATTTAGTCTTCTACCGTCTTTTTGTACAATACCCTCCTTCTTCTCACTTCCTTTTTTTCGAACTCTCCGACTTCTATTGTATATACACTTACAGATTTTTATAAAAGTCTGACTAAAACAAAATCAAGTCAAGTCAAGTAAGAGAGTCAGCACAGGCTGAGAAACGCTGGGGTACTTGGTGTCGTACGGTCCGGAGGGACAGGTAGTGGTTGAGAGCCTCAAATGGGTTTAGGTACGAGTAACTCAACCACTACGGTAGGTTGGCAGAGTAGGAGACAGTAGTGGAAGAGGAGGACGGAAGTTAGAAAGGGTCGTAGTCCCACAAAAGGTTACTCAGTCGAGAAGCGTCGTCCACCGGTTTTATACCCTCAAAGTCGAAGTCGTAGTCAGGAAGGTTACTTGTGGGTCCTGACTAGAGGAAATCCTACTTGACCAACCTGGAGGAACGTCAGGTTCCCTGAGAGTTCTCAGAAGAGGTTGTGGTGTCAAGTTTTCGTAGTCAACAAACCGTAAGTCGAAAGAAATATCAGGTTGAGAGTGTAGGTATGTACTGGTGACCTTTTTGGTATCGGAACTGATCTACCTGGAAAGAACCGTTTCATTACAGAGACGAAAAATTATACGACAGATCCAACCAGTATTGAAAGGAAGGTTCCTCATTCACAGAAAATTAAAGTACCGACGTTAGTGGTAGACGTCACTAAAACCTCGAGTCTTTTTATTTCAGTCGCTGACAAAGGTGACAAAGGGGTAGATACATGGTACTTCACTACCCCGGTCTACGGTACTAGAATCAAAAGACTTACAACTCGAAATTCGGTTGAAAAAGTGAGAGGCGAAAGTGAAAATCGTTCTCCGAGAAATCAAGAAGTGAAAGACGGTATTCCCATCACAGTACACGTATAGACTCCAATAACTATAAAGAGGGTCGTTAGAACTAAGGTCAAACACGAAGAAGATCGGGTCGTAAAGAGTACTACATGAGACGTATATTCAATTTATTCGTCCCACTGTTATATGTCGAAACTACATGAGGAAAAGGATAAACCTTGGTCAGACAACGAGGTGCAGGTCAAGATTGACAACGAAGGACTGGACGTATGTCTAAAGAGTTCTCCGTCCAGTCCACCAGACCATAAGGGTAGAGAAAGTCTTAAAAGGTGTCAAATAACACTAGGTATGTCAGTTTCCGAAACCGTATCAGTTATTTCGTCTTTATCTACAAAAAAGACCTTGAGAGAAAGAAAAAACTACTGTGTCTATTAGTGCTACGACACTAGTGAGTGGATCTCTGTCTGTAGGACCTTACACTTCAGTTCACCCGGAATCCTTCGTAGTGATACTTGTTTCGATCACCTCCACTACCTTAAGGTTAACTCGACAAAGTTTAGGACCTTCTACTACGACACTTTCACGACGTGAGTTATACGGTCGTTTAGACCTTTTGAGTCGTACCCGGTGTCCTGACCTTTTCCAGTCAAAAGTAAGGTTAGGGTTTTTTTCCGTTACGGTTTCTTACGAGTTTGATGACGTATTAAGGTGAGTAGAGTGTGCGATCATTAAACCAAATACCCCTACATTATTGATTTCCATATACAAGGACTTTTCCCCTCCTTAATTTAACATTCGTTTAAACTTGGGAGGGATCTATAAATAAAAGGTTAGTAAAAAGTTTATTTAACGAACCAGTTCAGTAGTTTAATGATATATTATTCTCATCAAAGTATCTTGGTAAGGAATTCAACCAGAGGAGTAAATATCATATTTCCAGTAACAGGGTTTCTTTGATGACACTTTTATGAATTTACACGTGTCTTTTACTTTTTGAACTTTTGAATTTTTACAGAAGTGGAACATTATTTCACCTATCGTTAGTATTGTTGGTCAAGGTCTTCGAACAGAGACACCGGAGGAGGAAGGTGGAACGGAATTTGTACGACTAAAGGGGTTTTCCTGACAACTGTAGAGAGAAATGGGACAGGTAAGAGGGGTGTCGGGTTCAGTGTCGAAGTGCATCTCGGACATACAGAGAGAGAGAGACAGTAAAAGAGGGGAAAAGAGAAGTTAGTCAGGTGAGTCTATTGGGTATTTGTGAAGTTTAAGTTACACAAGTTTCGATTTTAATTGTGGAGACAGGGAGTTTAGAGAAGAAAGTACAAGGGATAGTCAAGTCGGATCTCCGCGTCCAGAGACGTAGGAATAGGGAACGTAGGAACTCGGGGGTTCAGGAGAGTGACACAGAATAGTAGACGGGAGGATAGGTGAAAGAGATGAACTAAAAGGTGTTGAAGAGGAATTTCCCGGAGGTACCGAGTACAAGTGGGTGAGGTTGAGTGCAAGTGTAATACTCGTTATGTTGAAAGACTCGAAAAACGAATTTTGAGGTCTTCAAGTTCACAAGAGTCATATTTTACGTTCCAGGAGTCGTACTCTATGTTCCGGTAGTACTTGACCCGGAACGTGAAGTGAAGTAGGAGGGTCGGGACGTGAAGGAGAGAACGGTAACCGAGTTCAGTATGACCGAAAGGTTTTCTAAAGACTTACACGGTTCGGGTGAATATCCAGACAGAGAGGTACATGGTAAAGGAGACAGGTTTTTCGGGAAGAGAAAGTAAGAAGGAACGAGTGTAGAGACAAATTGAAAATGACTATTATTTTAGACTCGAGTCTTTGTTGTAAAAGATCTTTTTGAAAGGACTGGGGTGAAGGTAGGGTTAGACTCTATTTCCGAAGAGACGATTATCGTACCTCAACAGAGATGATCTCGTTAAAAGTTTTATACTAGTGTAAATGATTACGACAACCACTGTACTCCAATGGATACGATTAAAAAATTTGTGTTATACTCATATAAATTTACTTTCACCTTCACACTCAGAGAGTCAGTATAGGTTGACAAACGTTTGGATACCTGACATCGGGTGATCCGAGGAGACAGGTACCTTAAGAGGTCCGTTCTTATAACCTCGCCCAACGGTATGAAGATAGAGGTCCCCCAGAGGGGTAGGGTCCCTAGTTTCGGTCTAATGGGTGTAGCGTCCGTCTAAGAAATGGCAGACTCGGTGTTGGTTTTACGTTTTGTGGTATCATTTGGTTACCGTTATTTATACCATAAAGTAAACGTGGTGTAATGTTTGCAAATTGTAGGAATGAGTATTTAGTCAAAAATCTTTGGTCATCCTTTCTGTAACTATAAAGTTCCTTTTACTTTTTTTTTTTTTTTCTTCTTCTTCTCTTTTTATTGTACTTACTGATTGTAATAGTGTTAATGATTAGAAGGTGGCTTTATGACCTGAAAGTAAAGTGTTCGTCTAAGGTGTCCTTAGTCTGAGACTTTATGTCCACACGTATGTCGTTCCAGTGACTTCCCACACAAGACAGGAGTCTTTTTTCCTAACACCCTTTCATCTCCTTTGTCCTAACCTGTCCCCGTCTTTGACTTGGTATATAACTAAGTTATTGTTATCGAAGTCGGTTAGAATATCCTCGACACTTCAACCCTACAAGGAACTCTCAATAGGGTTTAACTCCGTTCTTTTCATTAGGACCATAACTGGTCAGTCATCTACGTCCGAAGGAGATCCTCTACCCGAAGGAATACACTTAATACCCGTTCCTGGTTTCTCTCTAAGTCGATTTTTGACAATTGGTGGTTGAAAGAGTCGGCGACACGACTACCATATACCCGTTCGTGGTACTTTAGGTGATGTCGAGGGACTTCTGTTTATGAAAAAGAGTAAGTGAAAATACACGGGACCCGATCGTCTCTGGGACTTTATATTCTTCGTAAGTTTTTATTTACAAATAACTTACTTACGTATCATACTTAAAATCAATTTAAGTAGAAAGACTTTCGTTATACACGCCGTCTATGGAATACAAGTTAGACTTTTATTTCTGGTTTCTTTTATGTTTCACGTCTTATTTATCGAAAATTAGATTGAAGGCACAGAACCGAAGAATCTTCTGAGTATTACTAGGAGACAGAAATTAGAGAGGTTGTTTTATCTTTCGATTTTTGTGTCGTTGGTCCTGACTTCATGTCTCCTTTTCAGAAACATAATTTTCCCGTAAGTATATCAAAAAGTGAACTTCTTTTACATTCCAACGTCGTAAGTATCATAATCAACTTAGAGTCGTAAGAGAGGAATAAGTGTAAAACAATTTGTTCGGCTACCACACCAGTTCACATCGGAGACTACCAATATAATTATTGAACGTGTATCGGTTTACTCTATCTTGTTTATCCTTTACGTTACGATCTGTGAGAAAAATACGAATTTAAAATAGACTTTTATTTCTTTTTATCCTTTTACTGTGCTTGAACTAAGCCGAATGATTATACGTTGTAATCGTAATTTCCATGTGCACCTTTTCAGATCCTCAGTACTACGTTGACCCTCACTGACTACCCTTTTCTTCTACTTCTAACCATCGAAAGTCACAATCCTAGATTCTCTACTTCCACAGTTACCTATGTGGTGTTTTCTTCAATTTCGTCGTGACTCCTACTACAAGTCACCACCTCACCTCTCTTCTTTTATGCAGTCCTCGACTTGAGGGACGCCGACCCCTTTACCCAGGAAAACCTACTCCCATTAGTGTTCTACTGACGTCACTAAAGTTTCAGATGTCCCTTCTGACCATTTAGTCAAGGACTTTTCTTTCCGGAATACGTCCTCTCTTTTCCACTTTCACGGGGAAGAGGGAATAGATATCCTCAGGTTACTCGTAATATGTCTTTTTTGTCTACGATATCAGTCCGTTCTAGGTTTGGAGATTAACAGACTTACGAAACTAAATGTGTTTTTAGTGTGTCCTCACGTTAGTCAAAACGATATAAACAAAGTTTCCCACTTAAACAAAGTTGTAATAACCATATAATCCATTGGTAACCTCTCGTATCGCGTTTAAAGTGGACACGAATCCGTTCTAAAATAGACCCTTTCCCACTCAAGGTTTTTCATGTGGGTTGACTTGTGTGACTTTATACGTTTTCCGTGTGTTCGTCTACGGACTTTGAAGAAGGTCGACGGAGTAAAGTCGTACACACAATACTCAGTTTGAGGACATGTAGATCATAATGTCGAAGGGTGAACTAAAGTCCATTGAAAGAAAGATAATGAACGAGCGTCGGGAGGACTGTGGTGAAGGTGTTCGTTTGAAGTCCAGAAAAAGTCCCATTTCCTGGTAAAGATAACATCGATACATAAAGTATCGGGAACTTGTATACAGTTTGACATGATGACACAAGTGATCGTAGAATAGAAAAAGGTCACGTAGTGATTACTTCGAAAATCACAACACAAGGAATAAGGTGAAAAGAATATACTAGACTTCAATAATAACACACCAAATCATGTCACGTCATTAAATATTCTCGTGTATATAGTATACCGTCGTCTTGAGTGAAATAAACAAATTTTCACGGTTCAGAATCCCAACGAAGGTTCTAAAACTAAGTAAAGATAATGGTTCAAGTTCGAGTATGACGAATGGTGTATTGTCCGATTAATTAATTCTCTGTTTGCCAACCCCTGTCCTTATTACTCAAATAAGTCTTTCGGTCTTCTGACTCTCCTACCACATGATCACAGAGTTTCTTGGTAAAACGGACTCAATCTTAAGTCCAAAGAAAATATGATCATATTCTCCCCTCCATTTGAGTTTGTAAAGGACCAAGGAGAGTCAGAGGACTTCTTTATATAATTAAAGAAGAAAGGACGTCAGTAAGCAACCGTCTAGGCCAGACCTATAAAGGACACTTCATTTATTTCTTTAAAATCGGATTACGAGTAATGGACCCTCCGTGTATTAAATTCGAATATCCTTTCTTTAGAGAAAGTCTCTTCCAAAAAGGGATAATGTTCTCCAACCCACCCCGGGTGACCCCATCCTCGTCACATCAACTAGCGACAAGAGAGAAGAAAAGGATAACCCAAGGTTTACCTACTCATTAGGTAAAAGTTTGAATCCCTTTTAATTCTGTACCCCTGAATCGGTCACCTACAAGACGGAAATCTGACGGTAAACTTTACCAGGTTTTAACTTAAGACTTTTTATATTTTGACTGACCCTTCAATGAGAGTCCCTGTCCTCTTCGATACCGTAGTTCTTGCTCACCTCCGTCACTGACTTCGTGTCCTCCTTAGAACGGTCTGCACCTTAGACTGTCGGGGAAGTGGTGCCGCCCTGAGACGACGGGTCTCAGTAACTAAAAACGAACAAGAGGTTTAGAGCCAAAGGTCGGAGATACAAATGAAAGACTCAATGGGTTATTGGATGGCCATTTGAACAGATAAATACTTTCAGTGTGGACGTTTATCTTGGGACTGTGATTGAGGAGGAGTCTAGATTGTAATGTCGTTTGTGAGACTACTAAGACTGGTTCCACGAGACACCTTAAGTCAAACTCTTAATAACAAGAATTCACCTAGTGTCTTGATAACAAAACTTTATCAAGTTATGACATGACAAGTTTAAACGGTCGGTAAAAAAAAAAAGAAAAATGACTCTAGACAAGTGAGTTAGAACTCTTTGAAAATTTTTCACAATTGAAACACTACAAGTCCTTCTGTATCAAAAAGACCTCTGTTAGTGTGTAAAACCTCCACCTTCCCACCCTCCGTCTGTCTTGAAAGAAGGGGACGAAAGGAGTTGAGACTAGTAAAAAAGTCCAGTCTTATAATTTCAAAGGACGAAAGATTTGATGGTGTAAAATATGATGGTCTTTTTTCCGGACTTAGTTGTTTTTGATGTTTTTTCTTATGTTAGAAGACTATTCTAAAACCAGTAGTTATAATCAGTATAGGGGACCTTCTATCTTTAAACCCTCATTATTTTAAAATAAAGACTCACTTAGTGTTCAAAGGATGTAAGAGGGGTCCTTGGGTAAAGAGGAGGAAGTTTTCTAAAGTTGAAAATTTTTAGGTCTCTGAAACCTTTGGGTCTATGTCACTTAAACCGTTACAAAATAGTCAGTCAGAGACAAGCTTGATGATTGAAGTGACCGAGGTTTTTGACGTCAGGTGTCCTAGTGTCTCAACCTGTGTGTCACACAAGTCAACCAGTCAGCTCAGACTGACAAACTTTGGGTACCTGACATCGGACGGTCTGAGGAGACAGGTACCTTAAGAGGTCCGTTCTTATGACCTCACGCATCGGTAAAGGAAGAGGTCCCTAGATTGGACCCCTAACTTGGGTCCAGAGGGAGTAACGTCCGTCTAAGAAGTGACAGACTCGGTGATCCCTTCGGGTATATATGACCAAAAGGTCCCATTGAGATTATTACGCTGTTTATCGTATCAGGCTATGACTACTTACTGGTATTGAGGATATCCCTTAACTACGTAAGAGCATTTTAATGTATGATGAAGTAATAGGTGTATCACAAAGTTTTGTTGGTTGTTCGGAATATTCGCCCTGAGTCAAAGGAGTGGACACTTTACTTAACCAACGTTAGTCGTTAAAGGGACCAGGTAAGATCAAGATTGTAAGATAGCAAATATATTTTTGATTGTCTTCAAGTGACATTTATAGGAATAAAGAATAATTTTCACTAATTATTGAAGTAATCAAATAGCATATCATTTGACAATAGACTAATAAAAAATTTTTGTGTTTAGGATTAAAAGGTAAAGGTTCAACTGAATTCAATCTCAAGTCTCTAAAAACATAACGTTAGGACACGTAATATTAGTAAGCAAAATAACGGTGATTTATAAGTTTCCACTGTACAAAAGTTTCTCGTTCAATATGTCGCATGGATTGTCTTACCATCCTTTAGTTCAGTGATTTGGTAATGTCACTCGGGAGTCAAAAGACCGTCACCATCATTTTAACCAGTAAATCACATTGACTTAAAGATTCAATTATCTTAGTAATGGATGGTCCATTAGGTAATCTTCTTGACACGATGTAAGTTAATCGTCTATGAAAATCACTCTTGTTTGGTTAAATGAACAAATACTTTTTAATCTATTTGAAATCTTATTCCATTTTCCCATCCCTTGTACAGAAATTCTCTTTAACAAAGCAACAAAAAATTGTCTGAAATAAAAAAAAATCTCGTCAAAATCCCATTGTCGTTTTAACTCACCTTTCAGTCTCTAAAGGGAGGATATGGGACTGGAGTGTCTCCGTATCGGAGGGAGTAATAGGTGGAGGGAGTGGTTTCGCCATGGAAATAATGTTAAATACTTGGATGTAGCCTGAAGGGTCCACCGTGTCGCCATCTCTTAGACGAACAGTTACGTCCTCTACGTTCTCTATTTCCTAGTCAGGGACCCACCCCTTCGAGGGGACCTCCTCCTTTACCGTCGGGTGAGGTCATAAGAACGGACCTTTTAAGGTACCCGTCTTCTCGGACCACCCGATGTCAGGTACCCAAGTGTTTCTCAGTCTGTACTGACTCGCTGATTGTGTGTCGTGCACTTGGGTGTGACTGTGTAGAAGCAATAGGTTTCGGGTGTCAAATGTAAGTCCAAGTGAGAACCATGGTAGGTAAGTTACCCGCACCCGTCTACACATTCCTGTGCACAGGTAGTGACAGTATGTCTCACAACGGTGACGGGCTCTGTAGGAGACACGAGTAGATAAGAAGAGAGAAAGGAAGATTGAAGAACGTTGGTTAAAACGGAAAAAGTCTTACAAAACGTCAACTTTGACATACCATACTTCTGAAAAGTACAAACATCTCCCGGATCTGGCGGTGACCCCGGAGGAGTGAGGTCAAGGTCTTAGAAGTGACCTGTTCCCAAACTACCATTCTGTTGGGTAGTCGAGTTCGGTCACCTGTCAACGAGACGCCCAATCTCTTTTGTATGTAAAAGTTATAATAAGTCCTCACTTTCGGTGAATTCGTAATAGGTCCCCTTATATGACTCTAGTTTAGTGATAGATGAAAACTAATTTCGGAAGTCTGGTTCACTTCAACATACAATTTAACATCTGCAGACGGGTATTTTCTCCGTTTATTAAAGACAGAACATCTTGTCTATTGAGGTTTCTAATATCAGATAACGTGAAGTTATGTAAGTGAACAAAACTTATATTCGGTCTTTATAAGTGTTGAAGGGGCTAATTTAGCACGTACGTGTGTGTGGGTGTGTGTGGGGGTGTGTGGGGGTGTGGAAGTGTGTGTCTGAAAGAAAGAGTCCACGAGAAACTTGACCAACACGACAGAATAATTAAGAGAGTAATTAATTACTCGACCTGTTTTAAAGACTGTGTACAAGTAAAATATAAACACACTCACAATAGTACGACGGAAAAACTTTTTATCTTGAATTTTAAGTGAGCGATGTTTACGGACTTTGTGTATTGTACAAGTTCAGTACCACGACACTCGGTTCACCTTGGTTGTTTATTTTCGGTAAGGGTCGGGATCTCTTAAAGTGTTAGATTAAGTTGTCGATTGAACTCTCGTCTCTATTCGCGCGACCGGCCCCCAACTACTTTGACGGTTGCTTGACTTCCTTAGAATGAACAGGACAGTCCTAAAAAATTTTTTCCTACTAAAATTTTTCTTCACCGGTTACCTGGATTGTAAATTTATATGTTACCTGAAAGTCTCAAATCTCTATATTCCAACTAAAGATTCTAGTCGTGTATTATGTTTTTAGTGGGTATTTGTTTTATTGGGATGTCCTCTGTACATATAAGTTGGTGTTTCACGTAAAACATATATATTGGGACGTACCATGATTCCTGCATTCCTACAGATTACATGTATCATTACATCCCCTGTATTAGAGTCGGTGTTTGATATAAGTCTATAGATTAGAGAGTTTACAAAACAACGGTCCTTTCACACTTATTTCAATACCGAAAAAGACTGGTATCAATAGTAAATAAAGATATTTGATGAGGAAATTGAGAAAAGATATCTGGTTATGAAAATGGAGGAGTAATCCGTAACAAGGAGATATTTACCGAGACGTTTATTTCCGATAGTGTTGGTTAAAGTACCGGTTGACTTGGTTTGTAGAGTAAAGAAGTAATTACCAGTCCCTCTATAATTTTAATGAGTGTATTACTAAGGGTAACCGAAGTCGGCAGTCTGTAAATGATTAAGTCTAAACTGACGTAAGCCACGGATCTAGTGTATGAACGGAATGGTTAGTGTTTCCTTTCTGAGCGTTCGAGGCGCTCAGAAAATCCAACACCAAATATTAAAGAAAACACGAACACACAACGTGACCCCTTCCTTATTACAAACGTAAACAGATGTCTTGCAAAAAAACTTGAGTCTCTTCGATTTACACGAGGACATGGTACCTTGAGGTGACAATGTCTCTTCTATGGTTTTATATATGTTATATTCGTTTCCCTTACTACATTCATTATCAGTTACTGAATTTAGATATCCCATTCAAACTCCTTGATCCTTGAACCTAAGCCACATTAGTAGAAAGAGAAAAAGAAAAGGTCGAAATAAAACAATTCGACCTCTTCTTTTATTTTCAGACAAAACACTAATAACTATATGGTTATACTAACTATAAATCGTAACACATTCAAATTACACATATTGTACGTGGAAATAAATATGTAACATTTTCCTAACGGCACCATCACAAGTAATTATGGAGGTAGTGGAGTATATTAATAGTTGAGATAATAGTTGAAGGTTCGTATACTACGTTAAAACAACTGATATTACTGGTACGACATGTAATCTAGGGGTCTCGAATAAGTAGAGACGATCTTGAATCATGGGGTACTGGTTGAAGAGAGGGAAAAGGAGTGGGGTTCTGGGACCATTGGTGATAAACAGTAGACAAAGACACTCATGTCGAAACAATCTAAAGTATACACTTAATATCGTATGTATTAAACAGAAAAAATTTAGACTTAACAAACTGAATTGTATTACGGAAGTCCCAAATTGATACAACATTTCTTCGACCCAAAGGGAGAAAGAGTACCAACTCTCTCTTCCTTATAAAATTTATAATATAGTTCAGTTACATACCGTTTTGGTTACTTTATCACATTTATTTTAATTTAATTAATTAAATTTAATTTTATAAAATTAAATTATTAAATTTTATAATTAAATCTAAAATTATAAATTTTTTAAATTGAGTTTTAAGTTATAAAATTTTCGAGTTGTAAGTCTTTTGATTTTAATACCGTAGACCAGGGTAGTGAAGTACCCTTTATCTACCCCTTTGTCACAGTCTGAAATAAAACCCCCCGAGGTTTTAGTGACGTCTACCACTAACGTCGGTACTTTAATTTTCTGTGAATGAGGAACCTTCCTTTCAACACTGGTTTGTTCTGTTGTATAATTTTTCGTTTCTATAATGAAACGGTTGTTTCCAGACAGATCAGTTCCGATACCAAAAAGGTCACCAGTATATACCTATACTCTTAACTGACACTTCTTTCAACTCGCGGTTTCTTAACTACGAAAACTTGACACCACAATCTCTTCTGAGAACTCTCAGAGAAAAACGTTTCTCTAGGTTGGTCAGGTAGGATTTCTTCTAGTCAGGATCCACAAGTAACCTTCCTTATGAAACCGGTGGAGTACGCTTCTTAACTGAGTAACCTTTTCGGGGACTACGACCCTCCCTAACCCCCGTCCTCCTTTTCCCCTGGTGTTTCCTACTCTACCGACCTACCGTAGTCACTGAACTACCTGTACTTAAACTCACTTGAGACCCTTAACCACTACCTGTTCCTCCGGACCCCACGACGTTAAGTACCCCAACGTTTCTCAGTCTCTGCTGACTCGTTGACTTGACTTGACTTAACTATATAAATTATATAATTGTATATAATTTTATTTTACTATTAAAAATGCAATCAGGGTGTCTACTTATTATAAGGTGACATACATATATATATAAAAAAAGAAGAAATGGTGTAGTGTAGAAGAAATAAATAAGTATCTACCTGTGATTCCAACAAAGGGATATAACCGATAATACTTGTGCGACACTACTTGTACCCACACGTCCATAAAGAACTCCTAGTACTAAAGTAAAGGAAACGTATGGGTCTTCACGTTAAAGATATAAAATACCACTAAGATCCCGAAGGGACGACCGACTCTTCAATTTCGCAGACGGACGTTACGCCCTCTGGACCCAAGATAGGGACCCACCCCTTCTAGGGGACCTCTTCCTTTACCGTTGGGTGAGGTTATAAGAACGGGACCTCTTAGGTACCTGAAAGGGTACCATTAAGATGGAAATTCAAAATCTCCTTGGAGATATAACAAAAGTATCTCAGATACTAAAGGGTGATTCCGTGTTCTCGAAGAAAAAGAGGTGTGTTAACGATCGTGAATAACAAATAAAAACTACTATCGGTAATGTTAGTAGCACTCCATCATATATACTTTGGTGTTTATAATTTTTTTTTTCTTCATTTCAGAGATAACAAAGGAAAAGAATTTTTAGAATCAGTGACCTTCCGATCGACGCATCTAATGGGATGTTAGGGGAAAACATAAGGACTAGGAGACTCTGACAGTTTCCGAGGTTCGGTACGGAAAGACGGATCGTAAAGTCTTACACGCGGAATTTGTCTGTCCTCCGATTCCCGTCTCCCAGACCGAGAAGAGTTCTACAAAGACAAAAGGGATATAGAACCGAAGGAACTTGAGGACTGAAAGTCTCAATGAGAGACGAACGAGAACCTAGACTACAAAAACAGAATAACATAGACTTAAAGTTTTAAGAATCGACTTCTCTACCAGACTATGTTCAATAAGAAAGTATAGGACTTCGTTTTTTTACTCTTTTAGTGAGTTATTAAATAACCACTAACGCCACCAAACTTATTACCAGGAGTTTTTCCCAAAAAGATGGATCTTGGAGTCTTACACTGGAATAAACCTTACTTCCAGAAGAGTCTAGATTAATTCTGTTTCCAGAACTTTACTCTAGTAGAACCGAGTCCAAGTCAAGTCAAGTCAAGTCAACGAGTCAGTACAGGCTGAGAAACACTGGGATACTTAGCGTCGTGCGGTCCGGAGGGACAGGTAGTGGTTGAGGGCCTCAAGTGAGTCTGCGCACCCAGGATTTAGGTCACTGACTACAGGAACCTTCTTTCTCTGTCTTTTCTTTTGTCTTTACGACGTCTCCTCCGGGAAACTTTACCTCCGTCTTTGACCTCACTACGGAGGTTTGGTGCCGTTGGGACCTCAGTCGTCTTGGAGTTTCCTTTCGTATTAAAGGGAGGCGCCAGAAACGTGCTTCGTGGAAGGGTAGTTGTGGAACTAAAGTCTGTAACCGGAGGTGTCGACACTGCCTTATGTGAAGACAACAAAATTTGGTACTTCAAAGACCATTAAATAATGCCGTCGGGGTCCTTTGATTGCACCACTGTTTAACACACCAAAATTAAATACTAGTTACTTTACATTTGTGGTATGGGAATGTACTGTTTTCGTGAATCTCAGTGATGATTAATCTAAATGGTCGAATATATAATTGTTCTAGTATAACACAGTTTTTATAACCTTTGCGTCTAAATTAAGTCAAGAGAGTAAACTGTTTACTCCCTAGGTACCCGGAGTCTTTGTTTCCCTTAAAGTAAATCTCAAAATTTAACGGTGGAGGGTGCGTTGTAAAACTATGGTCTAGGACGGACCAGATAACCACTAATAACTAGATTGTCACGTCAGTGTGTCATAAACTTCAGAAATAGAAGAGAGATTTTCGGATTTAGTCAGTCACACGTACGCACAATCAGCAAGTCAACACATACTGAGACACTAAGATACCCGAAATCGGACGGTCCCAGGAGACAAGTACCTTAAGAGGTCCGTTTTTGGACCAAGGAAGAGGTCCCCTAGAAGGACTGGATCCCTGGCTTGGACCCAAAGGATGTAACGCCCGTCTAAGGAATGGTAGACTCGGTGGTCCCTTCGGGAGTGAAACGTCCGTTCGGTCCGTCATGGAGTCACATTTAAGGGGTCGAGACTAAGTCACACTACTATTCCCTACCCCGTGTCCAGTCGACCCGTTCTGACGAAGGATAACATAAACCTTTCACTTTTACGGGAAGTCTATCGGGAAACCGAAACATCCTTCAATTCGGTGGTGGTGAAGTAAAGAAGATCGGAAAAAAACAGAGTAATCGCATAGACAACAGTGGTGATATCAGGTAAATGAAAAGATTTGTTAATAGATCAATATTGGTTGAAGAAGGGAACCCGACGTTCCTCTAGGTTGGTCAGTTAGAATTCTCTTTAGTCGGGACTTATGAGTTATCTTCCTGACCACGACTCCGACGACGACGACGATTCAGCGAAGTCAACACAGGCTGAGACACGCTGGGGTATCTACCGTCGGGTGGTCCGAGGGGGTAGGGACCCTAAGAGGTCCGTTCTTGTGACCTCACCCATTACGACTCCGACTTTGAGGTCATAAAACGACCAGACTACACTTGTCGACTGAGTAACCTTTTCTGGGACTACGACCCTTTCTACTCCCCGTCTTCTTCTCCCCTCGTAGTCTCCTACTCCTACGACCTATCATAGTGACTACGTTACCTGTACTTGAACCCTTTTGAAGTCCTCTAATACTCCCCGTCCCTTCCGACCACACGTTGTCAGGTACCCCAGTGTCTCTCAGCCTGTCGTGACTCGCTGACTTGTCGTTGGTTGAACATCATCCAAAGGTTTGTGTATCGTAAAAAGACTGAGACTCTCAGAGGAGACATGTTGGTTGTGAGAAGGTGAACCAGTCTGGTACGTATAAGAAATTTTGGTAGATCAGTTCCGATACCAAAAAGGTCACCAGTGCATGCCTACACTCTCAACCTGACACTTCTTCCGACTCGCGGCTTCTTAATTACGAAAACTTGACACCACAACCTCTTCTGAGAACTCTCAGGGAACCTGACGCTCCTCTAGGTTGGTCAGGTAAGACTTCCTCTAGTCGGGACCCTAAAGAAACCTTCCTTACTACGATTTCGACTTCGAGGTCATGAAACCGGTGGAGTACGCTTCTCAACTGAGTAACCTTTTCTGAGACTACGACCCTCCCTAACTCCCGTCCTCCTCTTCCCCTGCCGTCTCCTACTCTACCGACCTACCGTAGTGGCTGAGCTACCTGCACTCAGACTCACTTGAGGCCCTCAACCACTACCTGACCCTCGGGACCACACGACACTAAGTATCTCAGCGTTTCTCAGCCTGTGCTGATTCGCTGACTTGACTTGACTTGACTTATCGTTCTTTAGTATGTGATGAATGGAAACTTTTAAAATTATAGACCGTTATTTAAATATAACTTAATTTATCTTGTTCTTCCCTCTTCATTCGTTCCATGGTGACAGACGTCCCATCAGATATCCTGATGATGGACCTGATGATAAGACCGACTACCACTTTGATTACTTGGTGTGTTGAGGTCCGTGACGTAGATTGTACGATCAAGTGACTTCCCTCATGGCATCCCAGTGAACCACGTGTTTGCTATACAAATAAGTCCCTTCAACACCGTCGAAGAACGACAGTTTGAGTGTCTCTTCTAGTAGGAAAGATGAAAGAGATCAGGTTTTAGGTAGTAGTCTAGGACATGTCTTAAGACGTATCATTGTTATAAAACAACTCTTGACTACATCAGGATCTGGAAAAAACGTATAACAAAGTAAATGTGAAATCATGGTAGATTAAACAGAAGGGAGAACTAAGTCTGTCATTTCTGAGACGGATGTTACGTCCTCTGGATCGAAACTAGGGACCCACCCCTTTTTGGGGACCTCTTCCTTTACCGATGGTAACAATGATCATAAGAACGGACCTCTTAAACAATTATAGAATGTTTATTTCTTTGTCTTAAACTCTTACTAATTTATTTAGGTCCTAAGTATCGACACTTAAGGACTGTAATTTTGTATGGTCCAAAAGACGATGTAGTATGACAAAACCGGGTATTAAAAGTACCTTGTACAAACTGAACATAACAAAAAGACTAAAATTTGGAAGATTAAATACAGATACCATATTTTTCCACTATTCGTACATCATAAGTCCTTATACGGGAAAGGTCGTGTAGGGAATCCAGTTTCCATTTATAATAAGACCACATTAATTGTACCACTTACTAGAAAACAATCACCCGTTACACCATTTATAGTTATATGACCTTTAATTTTATATATATATATTAGATAAAAAAGTTCAAGAAGGATTTTGTAAGTCTGGGTTTCTATATTTTCCAAAAGAAACAAAAAGAGATTTAAATTTAAGTTCCCTTTTCTAAAAAAGAACCAAAAAGTGGTAAAAAACAAAAAAAAAAAAACGTGACCTGTATAGGGTAAATCTTATCAAAGTAACACACAAGAGAGTCATGAAAATGAAAACTTTACGGTAAAATTAAAAAAGTAGGTCGGAACTTTATACTAAAGATCAAAGAAAAAGACGACGACTAATAAAATGTTGTCCGACTCGTCAACAGTTGATGAACGAGGGACTGAAGACAAATCAAAGACCTATTTTTTCTACGAGACAACCGTGGAGAGACCCTGTAAGATCCAAGGGATACCGTTTCGTTTTAAAATCAGGAGTCTACAAAGAAATGTCAATCATTTCATATTGAAAGCCTGAACTCCCCTTTTCCGAATTCTTCCGAATAGGTTTTCTGTGTGTTCTAAGGAGTTTGTAGTTTCTTGAGAATTTTTCGTTACACAACTACTTATTTTACATTACTTAGTGTTTCAACGAACTTAGAATAAATTTTACGTACATCTAAAATTTTTCCGTTTCACTGACACTGACTTTTTTATAAAAACTAGTGAAGTGTACTTTTATGTAATGGTTATACATCGAGTAAATTTAACTCAAGAGTTTATTTAAGAATAATGGACTTAATAGGGACAAGTAGACAATGAACTCCATAAAACGTCAGATGATTACTCGATCTTTTTAAATCGACAGTTCAATTATTCGTACTGGAAACTTGAGTACCTCAAAATTTTAATAAAACACTTTAATAACTTCTTTAACTAAACTTCTTTAGTCTGGTCGTTAAATTGTAGTGGTAACCGACTAGGGATTTCTTGAAAAGTCAGAAAACACATCATAGACGAGATCTATTAAAACGAAAATTCTTGAAGAACATGTCATTAACCTAATAACCAAGTAAACCTGGTCCAATAGAGATTACGTAAACATCTCTTACTAAAAAGAAAGTTCGAGAAAGGACCTTGTCGGTCGGTTCGGGTCAAAGGTCGAGACAACAGGTGTAGGTACATAGAAATATGCCTATTGTTACCGAAGTCCAAAAGTCACCCCGGCTTTAACAGGTAAAGGGGTCGAGAGGAAAGGTTCGTCTTATCTCCACGATAACTTTCAAGAAACCGTTCTGACTCTTCATCTCTACGAACGTGAAAAACTTGAACGAAAAAATCACAATGTACTAGAATAGGAAATCATGACTATAATACTTTCTTCAGTTATTCAAGAAGACGATATCTGAACGAGATATTACTGAAAAAAGGTGACATTTTAACAATAAGAAGGACTACAGTCTGTAGATGTAGAAAATAAAAGGAATGGTTATAGAATGGTAAAATTTGCACAAATACTTAACATGAATATATATAAAAGAAAATTTTATCACCAGAAATTAAAGTGAATTTTTTTTTGCCATTGTCTACATGACGGATACTTAAAGAGAAAGAACACATACACCTGTTAAAGTAGATCATAGATGTTTATCTTATGAAAGACCATCAAAGAAGTAAATAGTTGGCTTAAGAAGTTTTTGGTTCCTTCAAGTTTTCCAAATTAGAAAAAGTTTATGAAGGAAAGGTAAGGACTTTAAAAGGATAACATATGGAATAAAACATACAAAGTAACAAAAGATTTCAATATATACATCGATTCAAATTAGAATTTCATTTTATTTCGTGATACAAAAATTATCTCAAAGTTTGAGAAGACTTATTTTAAAGACCTCTCGACTAAATTCTTTTATCTAAACTTTTGACTTGTATATAAAATCCGTATATATTAAAATTCCATCTCATATATACTATTTAAGAAGAACTTAACTTACAATAAGATAGACTTACGACCAAGTTTAAGTTGAATAAGAGTTGTAATCGGTCTCGAACTTAACTGTAAAAATACTTATGGACATAACACCATTAAAACTCTAATGGATATTTACCGAGGAAATATAAATTAAAACAGTTCGTGTTCGTTCCTGAAACGATTAATTGCTCCGAATACTTCATAATGAGTGTGGGAAAATAAAGACTATTAACGACTAGAAATCTCTACGAATTTAATCAACGTTTTAATCATTAAAAGATAAATATAAAGGGTGTAAAGTGTCATTTACTTATTCGAACTTCAATCGACTTAAAGTCCAAAGTCATCTCTATTTAAAACCCATGTCTATTTCACTTTTCCCCCCCTTACTCTACGTCTGAAAGTCTTTTCGTTCGTACTTTATGTAAATACATTTACGACCACGGTACTACTCTTGATGTATTAGTACTTCAATCTTCCCTTCAATTACTATTAGTTTAAGTTACGGAAGTAAATTGGTCACTACTTTTAATACGGACTCTTCAAAATTGTTGACGGGTACTAGTGTGTGGATCGATGGTAAATTTGACCGGATTTAAGTCTAGACATTGTAACACCAAAAAGATGAAGGTGATTCACAAGATCTTTAATATCCATTTTCTACTCTTTAAATTGACTTGTCTCTCACACACGGAGAAGGACAAGAGTGTAATATTAAAGAAAGTAATACTGGAAGTCGATTCAAAGTTTCATTGTCATGAACCTTTCAAAAGTTTCGACTTTCTCAGAAGTCTGATATAGTATGGATAGTCATGTACGGTAGAACTGTACTATCACTAAAATTACATATATACAAATTAGACGAATAGTATTCAAAACCTAAGTGGAAGTAATACAAGTCTTCAATTAAGGTATTAAACACAGACCCAGATCTAAATTTACCTTAAAGATATAACTTAGTTTGTCTTAGTAGGTAAAGGTAATAAAATCATATTTCATCCAGAGGATTTACTGATTCCATTCAACTATAACGTGAGTAGAGTGTGCGATCGTTTCATTACGAGTTTTAAGAGGTTCGGTCCGAAGTTGTCATGTACTTGGTATTTGAAGGTCTACAAGTTCGACCTAAATCTTTTCCGTCTCCTTGGTCTGTAGTTTAACGGTCGTAGGCAACCGAGTAAATTTTTCGTTCTCTCAAGGTCTTTTTGTGGATGAAGACGAAATAACTGATGTGATTTCGGAAACTGACACACCTAGTGTCGTTTACCACCCTCTAAGAATTTCTCTACGTTTATGGTCTGGTGGACTGGACGGAGGACTCTTTAGACATACGTCCAGTTCTTCGTTATCAATCTTGACCTGTACCTTGTTGTCAGACCAAGATTTAGTCCTTTCTTCATACAGTTCCGACATATACCTTAGTTCTAAAGACCCTCTTTATAGTTATTGGAGTCTATACGTCTACTGTGGTGGAAATACCGTCTTTTACTTCTTCTTGATTTCTCGGAGCACAACTTTCACTGTCTCCTCTCACTTTCACAACCAAATTTTGAGTCGAAAGTCTTTTGATTCTAGTACCGTAGGTCAGGGTAGTGAAGTACCGTTTATCTACCCCTTTTTTACCTTTGTCACTGTCTGATAAAAAAACTCGAGGTTTTAGTGACGTCTACCACTGATCTCGGTACTAAAATTCTTTGTGAACGACGAACCTTCTTTTCGATACTGTTTGGATCTGTCGTATATTTTTTCGTCTCTGTAATGAAACAGTCGTTGTCAGATAAACCAGTTTCGACAAAAAGGTCATAGTACATACCTACACTCTCAACCTGACATTTCTTTCGACTCGTGGTTTCTTAACTACAAAAACGTGACACCACAACCTCTTCTGAAAAACTCAGGGAACCTGACATTCCTCTAGGTTGGTCAGATAGGATTTCCTTTAGTCAGGACTTATAAGTAACCTTTCTGACTACGACTTCGACTTCGAGGTTATGAAACCGGTGGACTACACTTCTCGACTGAGCAACCTTTTCTGGGACTACGACCCTTTTTAACTCCCGTCCTCTTCCCCTGCTGTCTCCTACTCTACCAACCTACCGTAGTGGTTGCGTTACCTGTCCTCAAATTCATTCGAGGACCTCGACCACTACCCGTCCCTTAGGACCACACGACGTCAGGTACCCCAGCGTTTCTCAGTCTTTACTGCTCACTGACTTGACTTGACTTCAACTATATAATGGGTGTAGACATTTGAGAAACTGGAGACTCGTACAACTTATCTATAATGAATTATTATTGTTAGTGTTTGTTAACTGAGTTGTAGTACTTAGAGTTTATCTCCTAAAGTATCAGAGATCTTAAGAGACTATAGAAAGTCTAACATCGTGGTACTTTCACTTTCATAATCAGTGAATCAGTACAGGTTGAAACGCTGGAGTACCTGATATCGGGTGGTCCGAGGAGACAGGTACATTAAGAGGTCCACTCTTATGACCTCACCCGTCAGTAGGGGAAGAGGTTCACTAGAAGGATTGGGTCCCTAACTTGGACCCAGAGGACGTAACGTCCGTCTAAGGAGTGACAGACTCGGTACCCCCTTGGTTGGACGGTGGTGTATACCATCATATATACTGTTCGTCGCATATAGTGTCATAGTCCATTTAAGGTTTTTCAAAAAGTAACAAACGTAACAAAAGAATCGACGTTTTTTAATTTTGAGATTAACCGTCAATTGGAAGACTAATTTCTAACTTGATAATCCCCAAATGTAACTTCATATTTATAATTATATCTGTGTTTTTTCACGAGTATATTATCTACATGAGAAGTTTCCCAAAAGAGTTTGACGTTTTGACACCTTGGTTACGGGTCTAGTTCTTAGTGATAAGTATCTAAACGGGTCTTCACCCTAAAGTCCCAGTATACCGTCGAAATACAAATCAACACACACACACACATACACACAAAAAAAATTCCTTGGAAGTACGATAAGAGGTATCATCGACATGGTTAAATGTAAGGGTGGCTGTTACATCCTTTTCAAGGGAAAGAGGTGTGGAAGAGGTCGTAAATAACGAACGCCTAAAAATGTCAAAATAACTTAATAAATAAAACGAACGTGACCCAGAGGTAACGACACGTCCGAAAGAGATCAGCGATACTCGTCCCCGCTGAGAAGCGGCACCACGTGCCCGGAGAGAGACGTCGCCGAACAGAATCGCGCCTCGTGCCCGAGACCCCACGTGTCCGAAGTAATCGACGTCGTCTACCCAAAATCAATAACGCGACGGATACCCTAGAAGAACCTAGTCCCTCGTTTGGGTACAGGGGACGTGATCGTCCGTCTAAGAATAGGTGCTTCGGTGGTCCCTTCAGGGACAAACACCTGAAAAAAGAATAAAGAATAAAAAAAAAAAAATACTATCGGTAAGACCGATCACACTCCACTATAGAGTAACATCTAAATAAACATAAAGAGATTTTAAATGTCACAACTGGTAGAAAAGTACACGGAGAACCGGTAGAGACAGAAAAGTCTTTACAGATATATCAGAGGACAGGTAAACAACTAACCGAACAAACAAAACCACGACAATTCGTAGTACTTTCACCTCCACTTTCATCGAGTCAGCACAGACTGAGGAACTCTGGGGCACCTGACGTGTCAGATACCTCAAGAGGTCCGGTCTTACGACCTCCCCCATCGGAAAGGGAAGAGGTCCCCTAGAAGGGTTGGGTCCCTACCTTGAGTCCAGAGGACATAATGTCCGACTAAGAAACAGTCGACTCGGTGTTCCCTTCGGGTTCTTTTGGCCTCGTCCATCGGAAAGGGAAGAGGTCCCCTAGAAGGACTGGGTCCTTAACTTGGTCCCAGAGGACGTAACGTCCGTCTAAGAAATGGTTGACTCGATAGTCCCTTCACAAAAGTTTAAAACCTTTGCTTAGGGCAGCCAGTGTAGTAGACTTTATAAAAGAGGGTTCGACACCCAACAGAAAAGTAAAACGAATAACGAAGGGAACAATACGTTTTCGAAAACTAAAATTCATCCATTATAAACAAGTACAAACAAATATAAAGGTAATAAGACCCTCTACCTAAAATTTTCTACAATGGTACTAAATATAGTCTCTCGCAAGACGGACAAAAAGAGATCCTCAAATTCCTATGTACATGTGGTTACAAGTCACGTTGTGACAAATGTTATCGGTTCTTTATCTTCGTTGGATTTACAGGTGACTGCCTTCTTACCTTTTCCTTCTACGTCGTATAAATATGTTACCCTATAATCGGTGATTTTACTTACTTTATTACGATAAACGTCGTTATACCTACCTGGATCTCTAACAGTGTGACTCACTTCAGTCTGTCTTTTCTTCTTCGTAGAATACTGTAAGGAATATATACCTAAGATTTTACTTTACTGTGTTTACTCGAATGAATGTTTTGTCTTTCTCTGAGTGTCTCTTACTTGAATGTCAACGGTCTCCCCTTCCTACCTCCCTCCCTGTCAATCCCACAAACCTTACCTGTATACGTCTGACGACAAAAATTTTACTTATTGGTTGTTCCTGGACACGTATCGTGTACCTTCAGACGAGTTACAATACACCGTCGGACCTGTCCTCCCATCAAACCTCCTCTTACCTAAGTATAGATGCATACTGACTCCGGGAAACAACAAGTGAACTTTGATAGTGTTGTAACCATTAGATATGGGGTCATGTTTTATTTTTCAATTTTTTTTTTTTTTCTTGGCGATAGGTCCTTAAATAGACACGGGGAAGGTCTGTGTTTGTAGGAAATGGGGTTTAACCTATAATGAAGGGATTTAGGCTAATCAAAACGTAGTAAACGTAGAAAACACGAACTATATTTACTTTAATACGTATGAAAATAAAAACCCAAGAAAACAAACTGTAATACGAAAATTCTAAATAGGTGTAACAAAGTACAATTCACATTGGGTAAGTAAGAGTAACAAGACATCATAAAGTGACACGCTTATACAGTTACATAGTTTTATAGGAACGAAGACGATTACCTAAAACTATTAAAGACTAAAATCCAATAATGACTGTGACTATAACACTTGTAAGATTATACATGGAACCCTTTGTCTTCGGATATAAAGTTAGTTCATGTATGAGACCCTAATTTTACGGACTAGTCCACTTGTAAGCCGAAATCAAGTCCGAATCATATCTGACTTTTTATTATAAGGTCTCATCAATATGGATAGATGTCAATACGTTATACTCGTTTGCCGGTTTCGTTTTGCATAGTTTTGACCATGCAAAATCTGCAATGGAAAAACGGTAAGTCTATTTCTATTCAAAAACGTATAGGTGAGACACCTAAATTTGAAGAGAAAGGGACATGACTTTAACTCATGAAAAAGTCCAAATAAACAAAGGAAAGAAAACGTTTTTAGAACTCAAGAAAACGGTTGAAAACGTAACTACTAGACATTAAAGTATATCTGAATATCTTTAGAAACTATATAAGACCTGTCCTCAAGAAACAGTCCGCCTACATAACGTTTAGATAAAAGGGTGAGTGTATAACAGAAGAGTGAATTCCACAGAAGACTACTTTTCTTTCTAGACTAAAAATTGTAAAGGCAAATAGTCAAATAAAGAAAATACCAATGAACAAGAACACGGTATGAATCCTTCAGATGGGGTTCAATTAAGTCTATAAGAAATTTAAAAGATGATCATATAAATATTCAGTGGAAAATGTAAACCTAGACGTCGGGTAAACCTTATACACACACACAACGCTCCATCCTCGGTTCTATGTAAAAAAAACACATATACTTATAAGTCAATTGAGTCGTGTAAAATATATTTTATAATATGTTAAAAGAAATGTGAAGGTACTTCATAAAATTCACATGAGTGCAATCCAAACTGTCAAGTTTCGGTTTGACTGAGCTACCTGCACTCAGACTCACTTGAGGCCCTCAACCACTACCTGTCCCTCCGGACCGCACGACGCCAAGTACCCCAGCGTTTCTCAGCCTGTGTTGACTCGCTGACTTGATTTCCTTTCCCTATATTATTCATTAATTTATAATAACACTATAAAAGGAATCCTTCTTTATAAACTCTATTAACCCTCTTAGAGTTACAGATCTTTGTTTGTAGTTGAAAAACGAATGAAAGTTAAAAGTATATTGTTCTATTCCGTTAAAATATTATAAGGATACAGGACCGTAAATCTAAAGAAATCTTGCGAAGATATATAGGTTGTCAAGGGTTATAGAAATTTAACTAGTATTTAGTGAAATTTGACATACATGAGGTCTCTTCTCCATTCTGATTAAAAGGGTGGTAATTGAGGAAACTATTACAAAAGTGTAAACTGTGAAAGTCCGTGATCTCCTCCCTAATTATAATGAGGTTTATTTTACAAGGAAAGAAACCTGATAGTCAATGTCTCTTTCATCGTACCCGAAAGTTAAAAAAACTTACAGTTTTAAGTTAAATCTACCTAGACAAAGATAATACTTAAACCTCCCTTTTAATAAAAGACTCCAAGGAAAAAGATGAGACATTTACTATTATCACGGATGGGATATTGTAATAACACTATTAGTTATGTTTAGGCTACGTCACAAACATTTTGTAGAGTGGTTTATTCTTTACTCCTCCTTTATTAGAGAATTCTCTTTCTTGTACACCTTTTTACGTTTGACGAACTCGATTTATCGGTTTAACTAGTTTAGGTTTAAAGTGAAACTTAAAAGTCAAATTTTATCGAAACCGACAAACGAGTATAATGTACAACGAGGAGGAGAGGGTTTTACGGATGTTTTTACGACTTTTATTATGTTGAACTTTATGACTTTTTTCCATTTTAAGAGTTTAATAGTTAGTGACCTGAAATTCTTTTCGCCATTCTTGAAGTGAGTACAAACATAGTTTTTCAATTCTTTTTATGACGGGAGACGGGTTAAGAGTTTTTCAACCATCGTTAGTCTTTTAATCCGAGGGACACAAGTCAAAGAACAAAATAACACAACGCAGTGTGACACAGTAGAGTGTGGACACCTTAGTGTCGTACAGAATAGTCCATACCGTAGTCTACCAAGACGTAACAAACATACTTCATTGGTCTCATCATCAGAACGGACGAACTCAGAAATTTGTCACAGAAAATTGGACCCAGAGGTTCCTGAGTTGTCCTGTCTGTCACCCTTCTGTCTTCCCTCTATCAATCCTACTTAACTCGTGTGACTTAAGACCCCCATTCCTTGGGAACCGAAGGGTCCTGCTCGATCACCATTTCTGAGGCGGACGGTTACGTCTTCTGTATCCCCTATACCCAAGTTACGGACCCAGTCCTTCTAAAGGACCTCCTTCCGTACCGTTGGGTGTGATCATAAGAACGGACCTCTTAGGGTACCTGTCTCCTCGGACCGTCCGATGTCAGGTGTGCTAGTGTTTCTCAAATTGGGTTTACTTCACTGTATCTGATACCAAGTGAAGTGAATTGAAGTCAACGAGTCAACACAGACTGAGAAACACTGGGGTACTTGACATCATGTGGTCCGGAGGGACAGGTAGTGGGTTGCGGTCCACAAATGGGTTTGAGTACAGGTAGATCAGTCACTACGGTAGGTCGGTAGAGTAGGAGACAGTAGGGGAAGAGGAGGACCGGGGTTAGGGAGGGTCGTAGTCCCAGAAATCGTTACTCGGTTGAGAATCGTACTCCACCGGTTTCATAGCCTCAAAGTCGAAGTCGTAGTCAGAAAGGTTACTCGTGGGTCCTGACTAGAGGAAACCTGACCAACCTAGAGGAACCTCAGGTTCCTTGGAGTTCTCAGAAGAGATTGTGGTGTCAAATTTTCGTAGTTAAGAAGCCGTGAGTCGAAGGAAGTGTCAGGTTGAGAGTGTAGGTATGTACTGGTGACCTTTTTGGTATCGGAACTGATCTACCTGGAAACAACCGTTTCATTACGGAGACGAAAAATTATACGACAGATCCAACCAGTATTGAAAGGAAGGTTCCTCATTCACAGAAAATTAAAGTACCGACGTTAGTGGTAGACATCACTAAAACCTCGGGTCTTTTTATTTCAATCGGTGACAAAGGTGACAAAGGGGTAGATAAGTGGTACTTCACTACCCTGGTCTACGGTACTAGAAGCAAAAGACTTACAACTCGAAATTCGGTTGAAAAAGTGAGAGGAGAGAGTGAAAGTAGTTCTCCGAGAAATCAAAAAGAAGTGAAAGACGGTATTCCCACCACAGTAGATGTATAGACTCCAATAACTATAAAGAGGGTCGTTAGAACTAAGGTCGAACATGAAGAAGGTCAGGTCCCAAAGAGTACTATATGAGACGTGTCTTCAATTTATTCGTCACACTGTTATATGTCGGAACTGAATGAGGAAAAGGATAAAGCTTGGTCAGACAACAAGGTACAGGTCAAGATTGATAACGAAGGACTGGACGTATGTCCAAAGAGTTCTCCGTTCAGTCCACCAGACCATAAGGGTAGAGAAAGTCTTAAAAGGTCTCAAATGACACTAGGTGTGTCAGTTTCCGAAACCGTATCAGTTATTTCGTCTACAAAAAGATCTTGAGAGAACGAAAAAGTTACTAGACCGTCTACAACCGTTAAACTGCAGACCAAGGAGACGGAAAAGATTTTGGTCGAACTTGTAGACCTTCAAGTGCCAAGTACATAATGACTTCGGACCGAACCTCTTAAAACTCGTAATGAAATGATCGTACATTCTACTTACGTTGACACACTATCAAACTCGTAACAAACCGTAACGGAAAGAAACCCTAACCTTACTTTTGACTGAAAAAGGTCCGGACACCGGTGACGACTCAAAAGGTTTAAACGACTGTATAACTCACGTCGTGAAAGTGTCGTAGTCGAAAGTCCTAAACTTTATCGAGTTGACCTTAAGGTAGTGGAGGTGATCAAAACAAGTATCACTACGAAAGATTCCGGGTAAACTGAGTGTAAGGTCCTACAGACCGAGATCCACTCATTCGTGTGGTGATACTAACAGACCCAGTACTTCTAGAAAAAATATGTCAAGAAGACACATAAGAATGGTGGAGAAGAATTATAGAAGACGAAGACAATCCAGGTGTCGTAAAGACAGGGAATAACACGGGTAGAAACGTACTTTACAAGGTAACCATAGAGATTAAAAGAACTTCTCTAGAGATCAGAAAGGGGAAGACAATAAAAGGAGATAAAGGAACGTAACTAGTGACTCCTTCCGAAAGAATAGAGAGGAACGATAAGAAACCTTGAGACGTAAATCTACGAATATAGAAAGGAAAAGAGGAAACGAAAAGTGGAGAGAAGAAAAGTGTCGATAAACATTCCGGAGGGGTCTGTCGGTAAAACGAAAAAACGTAAAGAAAAGGTACCCCTACCAGAACTAGGGACGGAGGACATGTTACAGTGCTTGGAGGCAAGTATCAAGTAATCCGTGAGATAGTCTAGATCATGGAATTTAGATAAAGAGTGAAGGTGACATATTAGTATTCCCTAAACTAAATCCAGTATGGACCTACCAGATCACCAAAAGGGATGAAAGAAGTTAAAGTCATACTTAAACCGTCATTTCTCAAGTACTAGACTCGGCGTCAGTCGAGGGTCAGAACAAAAACGACTGACATATTTTGAGAATTCTCTTTCTGGGAACAGTCATAATAAACATTTAAAATAAAAAGTATTTAATGTAATTGAGAGTCACAGTATCTCGATCCGTAATTAAACGGTCCAGTCAGGAAATCTTTCCGTGATCTTTTAAAGAAAGGTCTAAGGTTTATAACCTTATTTTCGACACTTAAAGTCCGAGAGAAGGTCTATATCTAGTCTTTTCGATTTATAATTCGTTCAAATATATCTCATTCTAGTTCCTGTTAGGTCTAAAGTTACACCTCGTCTTCATTTAAGTAAGAAAATTTTCATTCATATCGACCTTTTTTTTACATATTAAGTAGGGTATCGTATTCCTTTTAATCCGTGTTTGAATCTTCTTTTCTTTGACGTAGAATTTTAGTATTAGTTTCTGTCTGTGTTCTTCAGATATTACGATAAACCTTGAGAGTCATACTACATTAATTTACACCGGTATTCTTTTTTCTTTTTCCGTCCTTTAGTTTTCTTGTCTATTTCTACTATTGTTCTACTTTACCCCTTGTCGTGCCTATTATACGTTTCTGTTTAGAAGTAACTGTCTTAATCAATAGGTGACCTCCTTTGACTCTTTGTCTTTATGATGATTTATTTTGACTTTGTTTTTTGTAAGTTGTATAAACGTTTTACAAGAATCTTAGTTCTCCTTTTTATGTTTACTCAAAATTTAATACTCTTTCTACAGTGGTTTATGTCTTCCGTCTCCTATTTCTATTTCATATAAACTATCGTGGTTTAATTGAAACAATTTATACTATTATTGTATTATTACTATTAGTCTTTTACGGTGGTAAGAGTATTTTATAGAGTTTTATAAATACCTTTTTATAGTACAGGCGTTGAATGAAGATTGACTGACTTGAATAGATACGTGTGTGTTCATACATATATGTCTGTGTGTATGTCTCTGTGTATATATGGGTAGATAGATAAACCATATACGGTAGATAGGGATGTGTATATCTCTCTATATGTACGTATATATTCATATATATCTCACACGTATATATACACGTGTTTCTCTCTCTCTTTCGTTTACACCGTTGTATAATTATTATACACTTTTCATACATCCAAAACAAAAGAATTATAAAAACGAAAAATTTTGAAAATATAAAAAATTAACTTCATATCTCCTTTCATAATATTATATTTTCTTCAATATAAAGTCGGTTTTCATTTTCTTTTAATAAATATATAAGTTTTTTTAATTAATATTTACTTTTGAATTTTTTAGAGTGTCTATGTATCCCCGTCTTTTTATATAGTATTTTTTGATTGTCGTACTAACTTGAGTCTAAGACCTATATCCGGATTTTTATCAGTTTTACAGATACTTATAAAACACCTTTTATGTCGTTATGTTCTACAAAATATCAGATAATAAAAAACCACTTTCATTTATTTTTCGTAATTGTATACGAGTTAGTTTGTAAACGGAAAGAACCCTTTTTAACTTTAAGTTTAGTTGACTCTTTCTTTAGTGTTCGTTCTCTTTCTTACTGTAAAAAATTTTCTTCGTGGTTCCCAAGATTGACAGTGTGTTCTGTAACAATACTGACATTATTTTACGATTTGTGATACTAAATTTTTTTGTTTTTGTTTTTCTTCAATATTGTTTTCGGATCCAGATTTAACTCTAAGATAAAATTTTCTGACTTTTCCACTTCCTCTCTCCCTTTTACGTAATTTTTTCATTGTCAGTCTTCCACGGTAAAATAAGAACTCAAACTAGTAGTTATTTTGTAGTAGTTTCTCAACAATCGCATTTACAACCATTTATGACAATTGTAAAAATTGACGGGTGAAAGGTTTAGTTATGTCATTATTTTCGTTTCTTTTGTGTTAAGTTTCTGTCCTTTTTTGTCTATCTTTTACTTACTTAATTTTTACTTCTACATACCAGAATCCCGTCTCTTCCGTTACCATTGGGTGAGGTCATGAGAACGGACCTTTTAGGGTACCCGCCTCTTCGGACCATCCGACATCAGGTACCCCAGTGATTCTCAACTTGTACTGACTAACTGAAGTGAAAGTGAAAAGTGAAAGTACGTAACCTCTTCCTTTACCGTTGGGTGAGGTCACAAGAACGGACCTCTTAGGGTCCCTGTCCCCTCGGACCACTCGACGGTAGATACCCCAGCGTGTCTCAACCTGTACTGACTTCCCTGAATCGTCGTCGTAACCACAATTCCACACAAGATTAAAGTAAGAAAATGCATTGACAGGTTAAAAGGGTCGTGGTCAATGACTTCTCTGATAGAAAAGAGGTGATATAAGAGAACGGAGGAAATAGTACGCAATCCACTGGTATCCACATACCAAATAGAGACCCGAAAGATAGAATAACGTAACTAGACATAAAAAGAAAAACACGGACATGGCATGACATAACAAATGATATCGAAACAGTATATCAGACTTCAGTCCCTCGGACTAAAGAGGTGAAACGAAAAGAAAGAGTTCTAACGAAACCTATAAACTCCAGAAAACGTAAAGGTGTGTTTAACAATTTAAAAAACAAGATTAAGACACTTTTTACGGTAACCATTAAACTATCCCTAAAGTAACTTAGGTATCTAACAAAACCATCATCTCAGTAAAAGTGTTATAACTAAGAATATTACGTTCTTGTATCATATAGAGAGGTATATAAACACAGTGGAATGAAAGTAATGATAGAATATCAAAAGACGTATGTAAAGAAAACGGAGGAATCCATCCAAATAAGTATCCGTAAAATAAAAAAACAACGTCATTCTGAATTTACATTCGGACCTGTGATATTTTGAGAATCTCCCTTTCTATTCATCTTGTGTCTGTAAACTAGAAAAAACTAGGTGGAAGATCTAATTACTTTTATTTTGTTTTTAATTGTTTACCCTCGATTAATTTGAATTTACTAAAATGTATCGTTTCCTTTGGTAGTTGTTCTTTTTTTTTTTTTTCTGTTGGAAGTCTTACCCTCTTTTATGAACGTTTACTTTGTTGACTTTTCCGTAATTAAAGGTTTTATATGTTTGTCGAATACGTCGAGTTATATGTTTTTTTCTTTTGTTTTTAGGTTAGGTTAGTTTTTTTACCTATCTAGATTTGTCTGTAAAGAGGTTCCTTTGTATGTTTACTGATTGTTTGTGTACTTTTCTATGAGGCGTAGTTATTAATAATCTCTTTGTGTTTAGTTTTGACATTATTCCATAGTGAAGTGTGTCCAGTCTTACCGGTAGTAGTTTTTTAGGTGAGCCAACCGGTTTTTCAATTAAACACAAAAAGACAATTTTTCAATGTCTTTTTCGACTTGTTTGAAAAAGCGGTCGGGTCATGTTTGTTATTTACACCCTCTCCCACACCTCTTTTCACTTGGGAGAATGTGATAAACACCTTACCTTTAACTGTGTCGATAATACCTCTTGTCATGTCTCTAAGGAATTTTTTGATTTTCGTCTTTATTGTCTACTGGGTCTTTAGGATAAGGACCCGTGTATGGACCTCTTTTGGCATTAAGTTTTTTCTGTGTCCTTGGGGTTATAAGTGACCTCGGGATAAATGTTATGGGTCCTATACCTTCGTTGGATTTACAGGTAGTTCTCTTTCCCTATTTCTTCTTCCTTATATATATATTTCCTTGTTTTGACACACTAAACGTCTCTGTACCTACCGACATCTCTACCAGTATCTCTCACCTCAATTGAGTCTTTTTCTTTTTGTTTATAACATATTATTCCGAATGTACACCTTAGATTTTTACTACGTCTACTTCAGTAAACGTTTCGTCTTTATCTCTGCGTCTACATCTCTTGTTTGCATACCGGTCGGTGCGCCTCCCTCCCACTTAACCCTCAAACTCTGACTATATACGTGTCGTGACATATATAAAATACACATATAAAGTCAGCACACGTTGAGAAAGTTTGGAAGGACCGTCGGTCAGAGGAGACAGGTACCTTAAGAGGTCCCTTCTTATGACCTCACCCAACGGTAAAGGAAGAGGTCCCCTTGAAGGACTGGGTCCATAGTTTGGGTCCAGAGATCTCAACGTTCCGTCTAAGAAAGGGAGACTCGATGGTCCCTTCGGAATTTATATTTCATCTTTTACTTGTGTTCGATGACGTATCGTGTCCCTTGAGACGAGGTACGAGACACCACTTGATTTACCCTTCCTTTAAGTTTCTTTCTCTATATACATATGTATATGGACTAAGTGACACGATGTGTCATCTTTGATCTTCTCGTAACATTTCGTCGATATAGAGGTATTTTTAATTAAAATTCTTTTTCTTCCACCTCCACCGTCACGAGGAGGTCCAGACACAACGTGTGACGGCGAGGACCGCACACAAGGTTGCCGAACGCGTACACGTGCAAGCCCCAGGACCGGCGGTAGAGACGGTTCGTCCAGAAGTCGTCCCTCCCTTTGCACCCGAAGACGAAAAGACCGAATCACACACAATCGCACAATCAGCGAATCAGTATAGGTTGAGGAACGTTAGGGTACCTGATATATCGGTGGCCCGAGGAGACAAATACATTAAGAGGTCCGTTCTTAGGACCCTACCCAACGGTAAAGGAGGGAGCACTTTTCACTTTCGCTTCAGTGAGTCAGTACAGGCTGAGGAACGTTGGGGTACCTGACATCGGAAGTGACCCGAAAGACCACGAACCGACCCCAGACTATGACACTCACTCTGTCGGACCCTGGACTCTGGACCGAGGGAAACGACACCACGAACGTAACTATGGGCTTCGGTGTTTTATTACTCTTTAATATTCCGATAATCATTTATATTAGTGTGTGTATACGTCAACCCTGTTTAATACCCGTTCTATGTTTTTCTGGTTTTCGGGTTGACAGTGAAAATTTCTCGGTCCTCGTTTTCGACCCATGGGATGAAATGGTCCCTAAAGGGACCAGGAGTCACCATTCTGTTTTCTGTGTTCTCTGCGGCCAAGTCAGAGGCCAACCCCTTCTAGGGGACCTCCTCCCGTACCGTTGGGCGAGGTCATAAGAGCGGACCTCTTAGCGTACCTGTCTGCTCGGACTGTACAATGTAAGGTACCCCAACGTCTCTCAGCCTCTACTGACTCGTTGACTCTTGTAAGACCCGTACGGGGGACGTGTGTGGTGGTGGTTCCCCCACACGTTTCACACGTTTGTTGGGATAGGTGGGGAGGTCGACCTGAGAGCCCTGTGTGAGGATGGGAGTGCTGTATATTCCTTGGTTGAACAGGGGAGATCGTCGTTCCCTTGGGCCAATGAACAAGAACGAAGGGATGGACGAGGTGACATCGTCCTCGGGGTAATTTTGACACGAACTTACAGAACAGACCGAGAAGAGTTAAAGATGACTAATTCCCTTAGTTTTCGAGTTCTTCTCCATGGGAGGGGTGAAGGTGTCCACTCTGAATGACTTCCACTGTCGATCCGAAGTTCGACGTCTGACGGTCGAGGTCTGGAAAGGAGGACGGGTTCCTCCCGTCAGTCGGTGTACCCTCAGTCCTCCACGGATGAGTGACGTCAGTTCAAGACACCCGTACACGGGTGGACCGGAGTGTCGTCAGAGAAGGACGTCCGGAAGGGTCCGAGGCACGACCCATCTCTCCCGGTCCTACGGGGCACCGTCCCTCCTCGGGAGGAGTAGGAGACACCTGAGTGGGACTGGGGGGTCCTCAACGGGGACAGGTCTTTCTGGGGAGGGGTGTTCGTCGTCGTCTCGGTTTCTCGACTCGTCTGGACGACGTTTCTGTCGCTACCACCGAGTCTGAACCCACCCGGTACACCCCTTGGTCCGAAGAGTCCCACTAGACGCACACGTCGGAAGGAGGGCGTCGGTTTCCCTCTTTGAAGGATCCGTTCGTCCCGACACTACCTCGTCTGAACTCCCACCCGTTAAGATTGAGGATTTCCCCTTCGTGTACACGCCGCCACAAAACGGACGTCGGAAGACACATGCAGGTGTACCAGGAGAACTGAGAGCACGAGGGCCCAGGTGAGACACTCGAACCGTCCACACCCTCTGGGACGCCGATCAGGCGAAGGAGATACCTGAACTTTGAAGTGACATTGGCGTTAAGGGTATTTTGTGACCTTAGTCACTGACCGCTCCGAAGGTTGTGGAAGTGTAACTAATTAGATAGGTCGTCCCAGACCTAAGACACAATACCGTTTTCTTTCGTTCGATCTAAATTATTCATAAATAAAAAGTCAATTTTGCTTTTATTTTTTATTTTTTTCCACGTTCAGTTCTAATGTCTCAATCCTGTTTCGTACACCTTACAAGGTCCCTCTTTCCTATCTACATTACAATGACAGGACATCACCCTAGGAGACTAAGTGCCTTCTCTTTACGTACCGAACTTCGTCTCCTTCACTTTACTTTTTTCGTAGTGACAGACTTGATCTTCACCTTTGACTGAAAGACTCTGAGTCAGGAGATGTGTTTGGTATGAAGAAACGCAGAAGAATAGATATATAAGGAGGTTGGGAAACTTTCCATTAAAGTAGTCTCAGATCTGCGAGGTAGAAGAAAATACATATGATTGAATTATTTTCGCTAAGGAAAATCGATCAGTAAATAGAAGGTCAAGAATCTGACCTAAAGTAAGAAAAGTACGGGACTCATAGACGTTTCTCGTTCGTAGTCGAAGTTTCACTCTCAGGGAAGACATTTCCTGCTCGTCAAGAAACGACTCTGCTACTCGAACCGTCGATCCTAGTAAAATTCGTTTTCACAAAGGGTCAAAGGATATAAATATACAAAAAAAAAAAAAATTAATATAGAGTTCAAAATCTTTTCCGTTCTGATTTTGTTGATGATAGATTTATTCCTATTTTTGTCAGTGTGTCCTTAAAAATCTAACGAATTTCTATCATTACTTGGAAGATTTTTACAGACTACGAAGGACAAGTTTTAACGGGACATATGCATGGTTTAAAATTGACGGACTTAGACTGGGAATTTCAAAACAAATCTTAGGATATTTATACTAAACAGTGTCAAACTATGATGAAATAGTTATTACATCTTAAATTACTCTTGTTTAGAAAGACTTTTCTAATTAAATTCATAATACGATATATCAATACCTTTCGAAATGTGAATGTAAAAATTGTCCAAAATACTAGTATATAGTCCTGGACATTGTCGGATTTGTTATTTAGACAAAGGTAAGAATTTTTTATAAAAGATAGTTTTATTTCTAGAAATTGAAATAAAATACGAAGTACGTTATAAATTAACTATAGGTTCTACCTTTAAATAAATATAGTATAAGATTTTAAGATCTCGGTTTCCATAATATAAAACTTTAAGATTATTCCCCATCTACCTTTATAAGGGGGTTTACTATACTTTTATCAACTTTGTGACTTTAAGTTTAATAAATCTTAATTAGATTTTAATACGTGATTATTAGTCAAGATATTACACATATACTTGTGAGAAGTACTAGATCATTGTTACCGTAATAAAAAGGTTTTACATAGTAGTGTCAAACCGGTATAAGATCAACATAATCTGATTCAGTCACTTATGAAAATATACTTGCTAAGTATACTTTGTACCACTTTATGGAGGTATTATAACAGACAACGTACAAACGTGGTGACAAATAGGTTCAAGTTTTTGATAAACCATTTATATCAATTTACACTTTAGACATTAATATGAACTTTGGTTTAGTATCAAAGTTAAATAGTAGAACTATTCATCACAATCTAAATATATACTCAAGACGAAACTCTAAAAATAAAGTTTCGTGAAACGACCGACTATAAAATACATGTCGTAAGTAAAAAACTAGGTAAATAGACGGGACGGATGAAATTAATTCGGTAGTAACGTGAGACTACAAAAACGATTAAAACCTACTACCTAGGTAGTAACAAACAAATATTTTCGACTAACCTTTGTTCCGTAAGTAATACACCACGGACTTTTCGACAAGGGAGGTAATAATGTCCCATCAACGACATCAACGTAGAAACAATAGTAGTTCAAAAATATTTATAACCGAAAAAGAACTAACTAAAAGTAGTCGTCGTAACAGAACATCAGTGGTTTAAGAACAGTAAACACGATAGAATGTTTTACGAGAGGATTATATGTCTTTTAATCCAAAAGTTCTTTTGGACGTACAGTCAGTAAAGAAATTATTTACAAACTAGGAATCCATACGATAAACCCGTTTAATTGTTTATCCGACGATAAGAGTTACACGGAACATAAGTGATCATGTTAGTTGAATGGATTACTTAACGGAAAGTAAACAACGGAACTACTTTAGATCAATAAAGCTTTTGGAAGAGTTAAGAAATGTAGTTACGTTTAATGTAATACCTTCTATTTAAGGATGTATGTCAAACACTCTTAATTTTTTTTCTTATTTACAACTGAAAATTTTATTTAGAAACTCAACTGACAGTAAGATTTTTACATGACTTCTTCGTACATTTTCCTTTTTAACTCGACACTAAAAAGAATTAAGAGGAAGAGTCGACATTGTAACTTTTACTATAACTAAGAAAACTTACTATGTCCTCTTTTTATCAACTTTAGACCCCTCAGACGGATTCTGTGTCCTTTTATACTTAAACGTAAACAGAAAATTGGTACATCCCCAAAAGGACCACCGAGTCTGTCATTTTTGAGACGGACGTTAAGTCCTCTGGACCCAAGTTAGAGACCCAACCCTTCTGGGGGACTTCTTCCCCTGGGATGAGGTCATAAGAACGGATCTCTTAAGGTGCCTGTCTCTTCGAACCGTCTGATACCAGGTATCCCAGCGTTTCTCAGTCTGTGTTGACTCGTTGATTACGAAAGAAGGTGAAAATTGGTACACTTATATAATTTCAACCGGATCCCTATCTATTGGTCCAAAAGATTTATTGGTAGTAGAGTTTTTAAGACTCCGGAAATGTCGTGGCCATCAGACACAAGACTTGATGGATGTACCACGAACTCAGAGGTGTGAGTATCCTATATAAGTAAGTTGAGTGTAGATAATGCTTAAACTTTCCGTAGACTGAGTCAGAAATTTAAGTATTAGGGTCTGTATCTTTGTCCAAGTGTAATGGGTTAACATGTCTGCAATGAGAAAACATTAAAAGGGGAGATTAGTGATAAAATTGTTTACTTTGAACTGTCCAATTCCGAGGGACAGAGTAGGAAACGGAGAGTTCTCGACGACAACAACAAGTAAGAGATTCGGTGCAGGCTGAGACGTTGGGGTACCCGACAGGAGTAGATGATAGTAAATAGGTATCCATCACACATTCTGATTGTCGTATATAACTACTAAAATAGTTTATGTGTAAATAGTTATTTGGTGTATTTACGATGAAAATTCAAAGGTAAAATCCCTATCTTATAAGACGTATAATAAGACAGTAAATACGGGTGGTATTATTGATGGACCACGTAAGGAAATGTACAACAGGAAAGTGACAGACTAACTTGGTAAAAACATATCAGCTGAAAGAAAACTCCCTGTCTGTCCAAAAATGTAAAAACGACAATCTGTTGATACTAACGTCATAGTAAGAACATATATAGACCTTCTGAAAGAGATACCTTTCTTAATCTTCACCAGAAAATTTTTAAATCCCATTCACTTTTTTCACTTCCACAATCAGGGAGTCAGAACAGACGGAGACGTTTGGGTACCTGACATCGGTCGGTCCGAGGAGACAGATACCTAAGAGGTCCCTTCTTATAACCTCAGCCGTCGGTAAGGGAAGAGGTCCCCTAGAAGGGTTGCGTCCCTAACTTGAACCCGGAGGACGTAACCTCCGTCTAAATAACGGTAGACTCAATGGTCCCTTCGGGTTAGTTGAGCTACAGTTGTGTAAAGAAATGAGTACGAGGGACCTATACTCAATAAGAAAGAAGTATAGTACCAACTTATACCATAACGATCTAAAGATTTGTGAAAAAAAAAAGTCAAACTACCCATACTCTACTATATATTACAAATAAATTTAGACGTAGTAGGACTGAAAATTGGTCCGACTCGTAAAGTAATACAAATGACTGGAAATACGAAGGAAAGGATATTTATATATAAAAGGTAAAAAGGTGACTCAACAGTAAAAACATGATTTAAACGTCCCCAGGCAGTACGTCAGAGCCGTGGTTAGAGATTAGTGAAATATAATCAATGTTCACAAAAGAGGAGTGACCATTGTAAAAGTGAAACACCATAGAAAGCAGTATATCTTAAAGAGAGTGTAATAAAACCCATAGACTATTCTTATCTTTGTGTTTACGTAACAAAAGGGAGACAGGTCTAAAAAAAGTAGTGACAAAATTAATGATATAGAAACATTCACACCTCATGGTCAAGGTCGAGTGAGTATAAGAAGGTATAACAGATCTCTTAGTTTGCGTAAGATAAAAGTCGATTTGGTTCGAAGTGTCATTTAATATATATTTATACTATATGGAGCGTTACCATTAAATTGTGTGTAAATTACTTTAGATTAAAAAGTGATACGTTATTCAATTTTAAAAGAAACATTACAAAAGTATAAGAACGATAAAAAAGAGATATTAACTATCAACGATAGTAGACTCGACAAAAAACGATTTAAAAGATCGACATATACCAATCCTTGTGGTGAGATAACCTTACCATAAAACACGAGTTGTTTGAACGATTTGAAAAATAATAATAATAATAATCAAGTCTATAAAATATCTAAGGGAACCCAAAAGATATATCCGTTAGTATAATGTTTACTGTTGACATAAAGAAAGGGCAGGAGTATCGATAACTAAGACAAAATGATAACAATATACCGATCTTAGTGGTCATTTTACGATTTAGTCTTTCCTACTGTCGTCTAAACAAACGAAGCACAGACTGAAATTATAGTAGTTTTATTGAGTATTTGATCAAACAGGATAATACAGGAGAGATATATTCTGTCACCTGCGTCTCTCTCTAAGTTACTAAACGGATTCCAGTGTGTCGGTTCTTTACCGTCTCTGTTATAGACTCGGCTCTGTCAGGTCGAGGATCAGGTACGAATGAGATGTATCGCATGTACGTCTCCAGGGGTCAGAGATCCTAAATTGCAGACTACTAGACTCCACGTCGACTACATTATTATTATTGTTATCTGTATTTCGTGTTATTGATATTACGAGAAGTTAATAGGACTAAGACATTGGGGTGGGGATGCGGTTCAGGAACCTTTTTAACAGAAGGTGCTTTTGACCAAAGTTTTTCCATCACATATATTTGATGTATACCCGATATTATGTACGAGTATAATACGATTCGACAAAAGACTTAATACTACTCTGCAAGAAAAAGAGATGAAATTCACAAATAGCATTAAGTAGAATTGGTGAAATTTAGTAAACAGGAGATGAGTACCCCTATTAGTATTTCATCGAGTAATTATCCAATTATACTAGTTAAATAATCAAAAGAGTAAAAGACTATAATTTTGTAGAAACAAGACCAGACTTAGGTGAAACCGGTTCCAAACAAAAATTACATGTAACAACCTAAAACAATTGTCTAAACAGTTAAGCACAGAAACTTCTGTAATCGAACATTGAAACGAGAAATACATTAAAAAACAACAACAACATAAACATCATCATCAAACTTTTTTTTTACTCACACCCTTTTTCTAAGGAAAAATAGATGATATTTTAAAACACGTTTAAACCTAAATACGAAAATTACAAAACCCTTTGGGTAGGTATATTATTTGTGCCATAAAATGACATCCTTTAAAAAGTTATAACTCAGTTACTGAAATCATCTATGCCTAGATAAGTCTAAAAAACAAATACCAACTAGGTCAAAACAAACTATTGTACCAAGATTCTATAATCTATAAGAAGGTTTAAATAATTGTATAAGAAAGTATCATAACTCCCCCAGTATAAATATCCATTCAGAGGGAAAAGAAAGGATTATAAAAAGGAAAACTGAGAACAGACAAAAAGGAACTTGTAGAATACTCTACTACGTAGTTATACGAATCTAATGTTTCTAGAAGAAATAGCATTGACGCAAGACAAAGTTTTTGGCATTATGGAACACAAACAGTACAGGGAAGCGGATGAAAGAACCCTGAATAAAACAATAATAAAAAAAGTATTGATGATTAGTGAAAAGTCGAAAGTAAAAGATTAATTCGAAAATTCCGACTTTCGATTAAGAGATGTCAAAATTGAGATGGAATACGAAATTATACTTCATAATAGTAAAGTGACTCCAAATTCACAAAAGACCAAACGTAACACTAAGTAAAATAGGTTCTCGTCAAATCTTCACACAAGAATTTAATAGGTTGTGCATTCCAAAAAAGGAGAGAAACATAAGTAATATACTAATCTTTTGTACCAGAAATACAAGTCAAAGAACCGGTTATTCCGGTTAGACACAAAGTCTAAAAGAGATGGAACTGATCGAAAGAGAGAAGAGTTAAATCAATAAAAATTCTCGTAGAATTTAAAGGTTTAATACTATCATTTAACCATGTAAAGAGAACGAGTTTTAGACGGTAATCCTATCTTAGATTTTGAGAATGTTCCGAAACGTACCCGAACGGTGGTGAAAAATAGGTTGGTATAGAGACGGTGAGACTGAGTGTAACATGTGACATTTGTAATTTGAGTAAGTTAAAGGTTTCGTACTGTACAAGAGAGGAAGTAAGTTGTTCATAGGAGTGAGGACAGTGGATCAATCTCAAGGAGACACAAATCACTTTAGGTATTTTTGGGGGGGTAGACTTCTTTTCCGGGGTCAATATTTTAAATATGGGAAACAATTTCATAAAAGTGTAGTACAAAATCAAGAGAAGAGATACACAAAGGACGTCCATTCAGGTAAAACTTGTGAGAATATGTTATCTTATACTATTTGGATCTGTCGTATAATTTTTCGTCTCCGTAGTGAAACGGTTGTTCCAGTCATATCAGTTTCGATACCAAAAAGGTCATCATTACATACCTACACTCTAAACCTGGTATCTCTTTCGACTCGTGCCTTCTTACGAAAACTTTACACCGTACTCTCTTATGAGAACTCCCAGGGAACCTGACGTTCTTCTAGTTTGGTCAGTTAGGATGTCCTTTAATCGGGAATTATAAGTAACCTTGCCTCTTCCGTTACCGTAGGGTGAGGTCATGAGAACGGACCTTTTAGGGTACCTGTCTCCTCGGACCACCCGACGTTAGGTACCCCAGCGACTCCCAGCCTGTACTGACTCTCTGAAGTGAAAGTGAAAGTACGTAACTTTCGCAGACGGAGGTCACGTCCTCTGGATCCAAGCTAGGGACCCAGCCCTTCTAAGGGGACCTCTTCCTTTACCGTTGGGTGAGGTCATAAGAACGGACCTCTTAGGGTACCTACCTCTTCGGACCATCCGATGTCAGGTGCCCCAACGTTTCTCAGCCTGTGCTGACTCGCTGAAGTGAAAGGTCACAAGAACGGACCTCTTAGGGTCCCAGCCGCCTCGGACCACCCGACGGTAGATACCCTAGTGTGTCTCAGCCTGTGCTGACTTAACTGAATCGTCGTTGTCGTCGTCATAAGTGACCTTTCTACCTCCAACTTCGACTTCGACGTTAGGAAACCAGTGGACTACGTTTCTCAGTTGAGTAACCTTTTCAAGGACTGCGACCCGTTCTGACTCCCGGACTCCTCTTCCCCCATCGTCTCCCACTCTACCAACCTACCGTAGTGACTCAGTTACCTGAACCCAAACTCGTTTGAGGACCTCTGTCATTTCCTGTCCCTTCGGACCGTACGACGTCAAGTACCCCAGTGTCTTGACCTGAACTGAATCGTTGACTTGTTGTTTTTATGTCATCTTATATCGTGTTTTAAACCATGTTTGTGTGTGTGTAATTTACTTAATTTACCGTTGTAACCTTAGGTGTCTATCGGTGTCCCTGGGTCTCCATATTAAAGAGTACAAATTTTATTGGTATACACAAAAAACAGAAAAAACTGTTTTCTATTTCTGAAAAAGAATTTCCATTTTCTTTAGAAAAGAGTTTTACATTCTGAAATTAATGTCATGTCGAAGATACCGTAATCGTTCAACTCTCGTTGGTTTAAGTCTTTCGGTAATCTCTTCCCAATAAAAGTGGAGAATTCGACATGAAGAGAACTCATAACTGACTCGAGAAAATGTCAAAATCCTGAGAGTGGAAACGTCAAGTAATCTTTCTTTTTTTATACATTAGGATTCTGACTCACATAAAAGACGGAAAAGGGTGTCCTAACTTTTTAAGAAAGGACAACCGTTAAAAGAATTTCGATTATCTAAGAAAATACATATATAATTTTAAACTGTTTGTGGAAAGACATGTTATAAAGTAGAGGTATTGACGGACTCGGAGTTCCTTCAAACTTCGGGATTAACATATTATAATATTGTGTGTGTTTTTTCTGTTCCCTAGAGTAAGGACTGGAGTCGACCAGTCGAATAACATATAGTAGAAGGAAAATTAAGTTTTTGATGAGTTTCTGACAAAAGGTACACAGAATAAACTCTGTAAGAGTCATTAAATGACGGTATTAAATATTAGTGTTTCTCAGGGTATCCAATTAATGTCTTAGAAATCACATTTTTTTACACAAAAGGAAAGTAAGAAAAGTTACTACGTCGGAAATAAAGTAAATCGTAAGAGATTAAAAAGATGATATCTTTACCATTTATCTGACCGAGTCCCACTGGATAGGTATTAAAACGTCCGGATAAAGAGTTGGGAATGGATTAAAAAAGAATCGAATACTTTAATCAAGAGTATAGAAAACATAATGTAAGGTCAAAGTGACTGGGATTTAACATAACGACGATTACTTTTCTTTTAGGTCGTAAAACGTAAATGTTTTTATAAGATTAGAAAACACATTTCTTGTTTCAAGATGTTTTAACTTAAACCATTCTTTCCATGTATGAAATATTAATGAGATGAGTTGTATATGAATGTATATATTAGTAACAAAGGAATATTTTAATATTAATATGAGTAATTAATCAGACAAACGTTTTTATAGAGACAATAATCATTATCTATTTATGTAAGAACATTGTCAATTTTTTATTCATAAAATTACAGTTGAGAGGTGACCATTTTTATTTTAATTAGAAAGGAATTATATTCATGATGAGTGTATCTTGATTAAAGGGAAAGATTGTATTTAATAATAGTTTTAATAGTATACCTATTGAAGAATCCTTCGTAACAAACTCATTTCTTTCTATAATAATAAATATAAAGTTTTACCTTGAACTCTAGTTACACCTTCAACTCTAGTCTTTGACTATAAAGAGTTTAACATTTTTTCATCTTATGTTCAATTTAGTGGAAAAACTTAAATAAGTAAAAAGAATAATGTCTTTGTTCACTATCACCCAAAAATTAGTGATATCAAAACTGTCATCCTTTTTTCACCAGAAATGAAAAGTTTATTTCCATCTAAGTTTATAACATACACGGGTCATTATAAATTTAAAATATTGAAAGAAAAGTCCGATAATTTTTGTTTTCGTTTAGGAAAACAACAATTTTAAGAAGGTTATATTTTATTGTAACAATGGTGCTCTGACTTAGATCTTTCATTAGTGTGGTGGTAAATCAAAAAGTAATTTATGTCCTTGTTCTACAAAGAATCTTTTAGTCGAGAGTGTAATGGTTATCATGACGGACATGAAGACAACATTCCAAATCATTAACCTTGACGTCCGAGACTTTAATCTATCGAACTCAAATTTTAGGTTCGATGTAACGTATATTCGATACGTTTAAGTCCGTTCAATGAACTAAAGGGATTTGGACAGTAAGTAGACCCTTTATCTCTATTATTATTACATATGGGGTATCTCAACACCATAAGTTATTAGACTCATAGTCAAGTCAAGTCGACGAGTCGGCACAGGGGTACTGACTGGGGTACTTAGCGTCGTACGGTCCGGAAGGACAAGTAGTGGTTGAGGACTTCAAGTGAGTTTGAGTACAGGTAACTCAGTCACTACGGTAGGTTAGTAGAGTAGGAGACAACAGGGGAAGAGGAGGACGGGAATTAGAAAGGGTCGTAGTCCCAGAAAAGGTTCCTCAGTCGAGAAGTGTAGTCCACCGGTTTCATAACCTCAAAGTCGAAGTTGTAGTCGGGAAGGTTAATTATAAGTCCTGACTAAAGGAAATCCTACCTGACCAACCTAGAGGAACGTCAGGTTCCCTGAGAGTTCTCAGAAGAGGTTGTGGTGTCAAGTTTTCGTAGTTAAAAAGTCTCGAGTCGAAAGAAATATTATGTTGAGGGTGTAGGTATGTACTGATGACCTTTTTGGTATCGGAACTGATCTACCTGGAAACAACCGTTTCATTACAGAGACGGAAAATTATACGACAGATCCAACCAGTATTGAAAGGAAGGTTCCTCGTTCACAGAAAATTAAAGTACCGACGTTAGTGGTAGACGTCACTAACACCTCGGGTCTTTTTATTTTAGTCGGTGACAAAGGTGACAAGGGGGTAGATAAGTGGTACTTCACTACCCTGACCTACGGTACTAGAAGCAAAAGACTTACAACTCGAAATTCGGTTGAAAAAGTGAGAGGAGTCCGAGAAGTCAAGAAGAAGTGAAAGACGGTATTCCCACCACAGTAGACGTATAGACTCCAATAACTCTAAAGAGGGCCGTTAGAACTAAGGTCGAACACGAAGAAGATCGGGTCGCAAAGAGTACTACATGAGACGTATCTTCAGTTTATTCGTCCCACTGTTATATGTCGGAACTGCATGAGGAAAAGGTTAAACCTTGGTCAGATAACAAGGTACAGGACAAGATTGACAACGAAGGACTGGACGTATATCTAAAGAGTTCTCCGTCCAGTCCACCAAACCATAAGGGTAGAGAAAGTCTTAAAAGGTCCCAAATAATACTAGGTGTCTCAGTTTCCGAAACCGTATCAGTTAATTCGTCTTTATCTCACAAAAACTCTTGAGAGAACGCAAAAGTTACTAGGTCTCCTACAACCGTTAAACTAGAGACCAAGGAGACGGAAAGGATTTTGGGTCGAACTTGTAGACCTTCAAGTGTCAAGTATAACGACTCATATATAGACTCATATCATGAATCGTATATTCATCTTTTGTTTAGAATCAATAATGTAGATAATGTTTTAATCCTGTAAAGAAAAAATTTACGTCAAAGAGTATAGTTTTTACATATTAGTGGTTAATTGGTGTTATAACGTCTATTTATAAGTTGAAATTTAATGTTTTTTTAAACTTTATTCTTGAAGCATTTAAAAATCGATAAGAAAGGAAAATAAGAAGAGAAAAAGAATTTGATTGACCGTTGAATTTCGGGAGGTGACTACGATGAGACTGTATATGGTACAATTGTCTCTCCTCCTTTACGTAATGATAATTTTTAGGTCCACAACACCTGTGGGACGTCTTATCCCTACCTGAAAAGGGTTATGTGGGTTTAATACCAAGTCTATAACTCTACTCTCTACGGTGTGGAGATGGTTCTTCCACACTGTATATTACTTCGAAAGACCCTTCTCAACCCGTCCTAAGAGTTCGTCCAATTTTTCACAGAACCCTTTTTTTCCTTTCCTCTGACCAAACCGATGATAAAACCAATCACTTACCCAACCCACTCCCCAGGATATACATAATAAACTTGAAGGGTGGTCCGAGATGTCCGAAGGGTCTACCGAGTCACAATTTCTTAGACGGACGGTTACGTCCTCGACGTCTTCTGGGCCCAAGTCAGAAACCCACCCCTTCTGGTGACCTCTTCCCTTACCGATGGGTGAACTAATAAGAAAGGACCTCTGAAGATACCTGTCTCCTTGGGTCACCCGATGTCAGGTACCTCAATGTTTCTTGACCTGTAGTGGTTCACTGACTCGTCCGTGGTGCGAGATGTTTCTCCCTCGTGGTCCGAAAGGATAGTTGGAAGTATTTATACCTCGTTTTCCCTTTACTAGTGTCACCCCGAAGTTTATGATTAGTTATCTCATAGTTTTTATCTGAGTTAGATAATGAAGTCATTATCATCTGAGATTAAAACGTTCCCTTTATAGATTATTTTAACAGAGTTGAAATAAAGTACGTTGTAAAAGGAAATGGTATAATTTTAGATGTAAGTCAAGTCAAGTCAACGAGTCAGTACAGGCTGAGAAACGGTGGGGTACTTAGCGTCGTACGGTCCGGAGGGACAGATAGTGGTTGAGGGTCTCAAGTGAGTCTGGGTGCAGGTAGCTCAGTCACTACGGTAGGTCGGTAGAGTGGGAGACAACAGGGGAAGAGGAGGACGGGGGTTAGAGAGGGTCGTAGTCTCAGAAAAGGTTACTCAGTTGAGAAACGTACTCCCCTGGTTTCATGACCTCAAAGTCGAAATCGTAGTAAGGAAGGTTTCTTTAGGGTTCCGACTAGAGGAAGTCTTACTTAACCAACCTAGAGGAAGGTCAGGTTCCCTGAGAGTTCTCAGAAGAGGTTGTGGTGTCAAGTTTACGTAGTCAAGAAGCCACGAGTCGAAAGAAGTGTCAGGTTGAGAGTGTAGGTATGTACTGGTGTCCTTTTTGGTATCGGAACTGATCTGCCTGGAATCAACCGTTTCATCACAGAGACGAAAACTTATATGATAGGTCCAACCAGTATTGAAAAGAAGGTTCCTCATTCGTAGAAAATCAAAGTACCGACGTTAGTGGTAGACGTCACTAAAACCTCGGGGGGTTTTATTTCAGACTGTGACAAAGGTAACAAAGGGATAGATAAAGGGTACTTCACTATTCTCGTCTACGGTACTAAAAGCAAAAGACTTACAACTCGAAATTCGGTTGAAAAAGTGAGAGGTGAAAGTGAAAGTAGTTCTCCGTAACGGATATAAGTTTAGGTTAGATAAAAATAAGAAATTAATTAAGTAAAAAATAACTTCCCATTAACGAAATGTCTTAAAACGACAAAAGACAGTTTGGAGTTGTACTTAGTCGGTATCCATATGTAAAAAAAAATTGAATCTTGTTTTTACACATATCCGTCGATTACATTGATACTATAATGAATACCTTAAGATACTCCACATGAATAACGAGTTTACGAGACGGTGAATTTGATGTAACTCTTAGTCCCTTACTCCATTTGAACAATTTGTTTAAGGAGGATTAAATAAATAGGTTACAGAATGACTAGGACAAGTACTATGGTTACTAGAACGACACAGAGTTGTCACACGTGACAACTTGGGTACCATCTGTTCCACGTTAGTCCCTTCGACCTTCTTTTGTGTTCCTTGGTATCCTGACGTCTACACAAAAAGAGAGGACCGACCGTCTCGTCGTCTGTACGATATCAGAGAGGAGACACCGACTGGACACCCTGGGTCGGTGCTACATCATCATTCCGACAGAGAAAGATCCACCTCGAGTGTACACGGAGGTCGTATGTTGGACTCTGGTACACTCATGGAGCACTGTACACACACGTCACGACATTTACTAGAGTCAACAATCTGTCAGTAATGAACGTTTTGCACCCCGTTCTCTCCGACTTGTACGGTAGAATCGAGTAAACGAGAGAGAGAGAGGAATATAAGTCAGTGAATAATTGTCTGGGTAGTGTTCGTGCCTTTAACTTTGACATTAATCTTTAGAAGGTCGTTTGTTTTCGGGTCTAGGTCTGCCGTAGTGTCGACTTAAGATGGTTTATAAATCTCTTCTCGATTGTGGATAGGATGAGTTTGAGAAGGTCTTTTAACGTCTCTTTCCATTTGAAGGTTTGAGTAAGATACTCCGGTGGTAGTGGGATTATGTTTTTGGACTGTTTTTACACTGTTTTTTTCTTTTGATGTCCGGTTATAGTGACTACTTGTATCTACGTTTTTAGGAATTGTTTTAAGATCGTTAGTCTTAGGTTGTTGTGTAATTTTTCTAGTATGTGGTACTGGTTCACCCGAAATAGGGTCCCTACGTTCCTAAGAAGTTATAGACGTTTAGTTAGTTACATTATGTGGTGTAATCGTTTAACTTTTTATTTTCGGTATACTAATAGAGTTATCTATGTCTCTTTCGGAAACTGTTTTAAGTTGTAGGTAAATACTATTTTTGAGAGGTCTTTCGTCCCTATCTTCCTTGTATGGAGTTGTATTATTTTCGATATATACTGTTAGGATGTCGTTTGTAATAGGATTTACTAATTTTAACTTTCGTAAAGGGGATTTCAGTCCTTGTTCTGTTCCCACGAGAGAAAGTGGTGATGATAAGTTGTATCAAAACTTTCAAAACCGGTATTGTTAGTCTCGTCTTTTTCTTTATTTTCCTTAGGTTTAACCTTTTCTTCTTCATTTTGTGAGTGACAAACATCTACTGTACTAGGCGATGTATCTTTTGCGATTTTTGAAGTGGTCTTTTAATGATCTCGATTAGTTACTAATATCATTTCAACGTCCTATATTTTAGTTGTGTGTCTTTAGGGAACGTAAGGATATGTGATTATTACTCTTTCATCTTTTTCTTTAATTCCTTTGTTAAGGTAAGTGCTAACGTTACTTTTCTTCTTTTATGAATCCTTATATAGATGGATTTCTTTGATTACTGGATATATCTCTTTTGATATTTTGTGACTACTTTCTTTAGTTTCTCCTGTGATTATCTACCTCTTTATATGGTACAAGTACCTAGACTTCTGTTATATCACTTTTACTCGTATGATGGGTTTCGTTAGATATCTAAGTTACGTTAGGGATAGTTCGATGGTTACCATAAAAAGTTTCTCGATCTTGTTTATTAAATTGTTAAACATACCTTTATGTTTTTTGGAGCGTATCGGTTTCGTTAGAACTCTTTCTTCTTACCTTGACCTCCTTAGTTGGACTGACTGAAGTCCGAGATGATGTTTCGGTTTCAGTAGTTCTGTCATATCAAGACAGTGTTTCTGTCTTTATACCTAGTTACCTTGTTTTATCTTTCGGGTCTCTATTTAGGTGTGTGGATACCTGTGGAATAGAAACTGTTTCCTCCGTTCTTATATGTTACCTTATTTATTTTAGAGAAATTGTTCACCACGACCCTTTTGACCAGTTGGTGAACATTTTCTTACTTTGATCTTGTGAAAGATTGTGGTATGTGTTTTTATTTGAGTTTTACCTAATTTCTAGATTTACATTCTGGTTTTTGATATTTTGAGGATCTCCTCTTGTATCCTTTTTGTGAGAGGCTGTATTTAGTGTCGTCCTAGGAGATACTGGGTGGAGGGTCTTATAACCTTTATTTTCGTTTTTATTTGTTTAACCTGGATTAATTTGAATTTTCGAAACCGTGTTGTTTCCTTTGATATTCGTTCCACTTTTCTGTCGGAAGTCTTACCCTATTTTATTATCGTTTACTCGTTGACTGTTTGTTGATTAGAGTTTTTATATGTTCGTTGAAGACGTCGAGTTAAGGTCTGTTTATTTACTGGGTTAGTTTTTTACCCGGTTTCTTGATTTATCTGTAAAGAGGTTTCTTCTGTATGTCTACCGATTGTTTGTGTACTTTTCTACGAGTTGTAGTGAGTAATAATCTCTTTACGTTTAGTTCTGGTGTTACTCCAAGGTAAAGTACGATCAGTCCTACCGACCGACGCTAGGTTTTCAAATGTTCGTTATTTACGACCTCTCCCACACCTCTTTCCCCTTGGGAGAATGTGACGACCACTCTTACGTTTGATCATGTCGGTGATACCTCTTGTCACACCTCTAAGGAATTTTTTGACCTTCATCTTGATGGAATACTGGGTCGTTAGGGTGTCGATCCGTATGTGTGACTCCTTTGGTCTTAACTTTACTGTGCACATGCGGTTACAAGTAACGTCGTGACAAATATTATCGGTCCTGTACCTTCGTTGGATCTACAGGTAGTCGTCTACTTACAAATTCTTTCGAAACCATGTATATGTGTTACCTCATAATGAGTCGGTAATTTTTCTTATGTAAACTTAGTCAAGATTACTCCACCTACTTTGACCTCGGCTAATATGTCTCACTTCATTCGGTCTTTCTTTTTGTGGTTATGTCATATGATTACACATATATACCTTAAATCTTTCTACCAATACTATTGGGACATACACTCTGTCGTTTTCTCTGTGTCTACATATCTTGTCAGAAAACCTGAGATACCCTCTCCCTCCCCGACCCTACTAAACCCTCTTACCGTAACTTTGTACATATTATAGTATATTCTTTACTTAGCGGACAGATCAAAGCTACGTCCTATGCCCTACGAACCCCGACCATGTGACCCTACTGGGTCTCCCTACTATGCCCCTCCCTCCTCTCTCCCCCCAAGTCCTACCCCTTACGTACATATGGACACCGTCTAAGTACAACTACATACCGTTTTGGTTATGTTATGACATTTCATTAATTAGAGGTTAATTTTATTTATTTGAATATAATTTTTTACTTTATTTTACTTTACACTCCTTCAAGACTCTTACTCTAAGACTCTTTAAGACTCGTGTCTCGAGTCGGGTTTATTCGCAACCAAAAATTTCTCGTCATAGAACTAAGAAAAAGAACTTTACTATTTTGAACCCCTAGTCACGTCCACCTTCCGTTCGGTCTCTTAAGAGAAAGACACAACTTTACACCTTTCTCAGGCCTGGTCTAATCTCGTGGTGCACGGGTATATAACCCATCTTACCAACCTCTTTAGGTTCGTAAGTATGACAAGATGGGACTTCTGTGTCCGATATTTACCAACCGAATTTCGAGTTGTAAGTCTTTTACTTTTAGTATCGGTCAGAGTAGTGAAGTACCCTTTATCTACCCCTTTGCCTTTGTCACAGTCTGAAATAAAAAACCCGAGGTTTTAGTGACGTCTACCACTAACGTCGGTACTTTAATCTTCTGTGAATGAGGAACTTTCTTTTCAATACTGGTTGGATCTATCGTATGAGTTTTCGTCTCTGTAATGAAACGTCTGATTCCAGGCAGATCAGTTCCGATACCAAAAAGGTCACCAGTACATGCCTACACTCTCAACCTGACACTTCTTCCGACTCGTGTCTTCTTAACTACGAAACTTGACACCACAACCTCTTCTGAGAACTCTCAGGGAACCTGACGTTCCTCTAGGTTGGTCAGGTAAGACTTCCTCTAGTCGGGACCCTAAAGAAGTCTTCTTTACTACGATTTCGACTTTGAAATCATGAAACCGGTCGAGTACGCTTCTCAACTGAGTAACCTTTTCTGAAACTCCGACCCTCCCTAACTCCCGTCCTCCTCTTCCCCTGCTGTCTCCTACTCTACCAACCTACCGTAGTGACTGAGTGACCTGTACCCAAACCCACTTGAGGCCCTCGACCACTACCGATCCCTCCGGACCGCACGACGCTAAGTACCCCAGTGTTTCTCAGCCTGTGTTGACTCACTGACTTGACTTGACTTGACTTGACTTCACTCAGAATTCCTGAAGACAACCAATGTACTAACACGTACGAGTCAGTGAAGTAACCACAGACTGAGAAACTCTGGTACTGGGAGGTCTGAGGAGACAGGTACCCTAAAAGGGTCGTTCTTTTGACCTCACATAACGGTACGGTAGGAGATCCTCTAGAAGAGGTGGGTCCCTAGCTTGGGTCCAGAGGACGTAACGTCCTCCTAAGAAACGACGACTCGGTGGTCCCTTCGGGACACTCCTCTAATGATCAATATTACTGTTACATGTCTCTTCATTGAGGTGTGTGGGTTTACGTTACTTCGGACATCTTAAACCCAAACACTAAATTGTCTGTAAATACTGATCTAAGAATTCTTTTATTCTCTTATGAGATATTTCCAAGGGACGACGACGACGACGACGATTCAACGAAGTCAGCACAGGTTGAGACACACTGGGGTCTCTACCGTCGGGTGATCGGAGGGGACAGGGACCCTAAGAGGACCGTTCTTGTAACCTCACCCAACGGTAAAGGAAGAGGTTACGGATTTTCACTTTTCACTTTCACGTCAGCGAGTCAGTACAGGATGAGGATCGCTGTCCGAGGAGGTAGGTACCCAAAACGGTCCGTTCTCATGACCTCACCCAACGGTAACGGAAGAGGTATTTCCAAGGGATCGAAATACATTAAACCGTATTTTATCCGAGGTTTTAGTGACGTCTACCACTGACGTCTGTACTTTAATTTTCTGCGAATGAGGAACTATCTTTTCAATACTGGTTGGATCTATCGTATAAGTTTTTGTCTCTGTAATGAAACGGTTGATTCCAGGCAGATCAGTTCCGATACCAAAAAGGACACCAGTACATACCTACACTCTCAACCTGACACTTCTTCCGACTCGTGGCTTCTTAATTACGAAAACTTGACACTACAACCTCTTATGAGAACTCTCAGGGAACCTGACGTTCCTCTAGGTTGGTCAGGTAAGACTTCCTCTAGTCGGGACCCCAAAGAAACCTCCCTTACTACGATTTCGACTTTGAGGTCATGAAACCGGTGGAGTACACTTCTCAACTGAGTAACCTTTTCTGAGACTACGACCCTCCCTAACCCCCGTCCTCCTCTTCCCCTGCTGTCTCCTACTCTACCGACCTACCGTAGTGACTGAGTCACCCGTACCCAAACCCATCTGAGGCCCTCAACCACTACCTGTCCCTCCGGACCACACGACGCTAAGTACCCTAGCGTTTCTCAGCCTGTACTGACTCGCTGACTTTACTTTACTTGACTTGACTTACAAAGTACGGGTTTTANGTGACTGAACTACCTGCACTCAGACTCACTTGAGGTCCTCAACTACTACCTGTCCCTCCGGACCGCACGACACTAAGTACCCCAACGTTTCTCAGCCTGTACTGACTCTTGACTTGACTTGACTTGACTTGACTTCTTAATATTTAAACCTATATTAAGATAAAACCATAAAACCTTCTAACATAGAAGGTTGTAAGATTAAAATGAGAAAAACAAACGAAAAACAATCGAGACTATTCCAAATTTTTTTAGACACCTCCCCACCAAGCACTTATTGTACCCTCAGCCCGTTTAGGACTTTAGTAAGGAAACACTGTATATACCAGACACTGTAGATAAAACTCAGGTCCTTGACGATTTCTTACTTGAGATGCACGTACGAAAAGACAAGAGGTAAACTCTGATATAAGGAAGTGGTTGGTCTCCTCACTGCCAAAACTATACTTCCATCTGAAGAAGTGCAGAAACTTTCTCCCTACAACCCTCTGTAGTTTCCTTTTCCTCGTTTTCTGTCTTAGTAGGTTTTACGTTAAGACTGGTTGTCTACTCGTAGTAATGGTCTTTTATTACTCGATGACTTTTCTGTACTTCTTCAGATAGAACAATAGTACCCATGAATGTTTATCTAAGTTATTCATAGTACCTATTTCTCCCTTATTCTTCTCTAGGTTGTATTCGTCTTCACCTGTACCTTCGTTCCACGTTAAAGACATTATATAGAACTGGGTCCACTTTGTCCTCTCAAACTTGTTCTAAGACAGGTGTAAGATTCGGTTGTAAAGATAAAACAAACCTCACACCAATAACGAAGAAAACTTCTACTAGTATATATAAATAGAAGAAACACGATAATATAGACAGACTACGAAGTCTATACAGATTATAGAACCCTGGTTAAGGTCCTAAAACTCGGGTTTGTACTCTTCTTTTACATTGTTAGTCTGATGTAAGAATGTGACCTGTGTCATAATTAAAGGTCAACGTAAGACTTAACAGACACTTAAATACTTAACGAAGAGACTGTCGGACTTATCCAACCACCCACTAATTACTCCATTTTTTACATGAACGAACGATTCAGTGAAGTCAGCACAGGTTGAGACACACTGGGACACCTGACGTCGGACGGTCCGAAGAGACTCAAGGTGGAATTTCTTATAGAACGTGACATTCCTTTCTTTGGCCCCGAATTATATATTTTGAGTCATGAATATAATCCCTTTTGTTTCTCTTCACTCTCAACTCCCCTTTCTTTCTTGGGTCAGTTTTGTTCTTTCTCTCCCTCTCTCTCTGTTGATTCTCCCGAGTTAGGAAACCATGATTTTAAATGGTTCCCTAACTTGGGTGTAGAGGGCACAGTCCTTCGAGGGGACTTCTTCCCTTACCGTTGGGTGATGACATAAGAACGGACCTTTTAGGGTGACCTGTCTTCTTGGACCACCCAATGTCAGGTACCCTGGTGTTTTCTCAGCCTGTACTCAATCCTTGATTTGTTGTATTATGTTTTATTTATAATCATCTTAATAGATTAAAAATGAATACTTTTCATTAAGAGTGTATATGAATTTGATCTATTGATAATTTATTTTGAAATTCGGTAATGAAGACCTTACTCCCCAATGTCCACCAAAACACACAAAAAAAAAAAAAAGTAAAAAAAGGGGAGGAATATAATCATATTGACATATTGTGATGTTATCAATACACTCGAAATGGTCGTGTTTTCAAAAAAAATTAATCATAATAATTTTTCAACGTCTTTCTGTTATAACGTACTAAGGTGAATATACTCCATAGATTTTCTCGGTCAGAACCTTCGTATCTTACCACCAATGGTCCCCGTTCCCGCTCCAATTCCCTTTCACCACAACGATAGGTAGTCCACACTTCAGAGAAATACACTCTACTTTTTCCAGATCTCTGAACGATCTGTTGTAATCCGAATATAAACTTTTAAGACACGACGTGCGAATTTAAAAACAACTCTCATTTAGAGCATAATAGAAAAGGATAGTACACGTATGTGTATGTGTTTCAATAATCCTTCTGAGGATGAAGATCCTTTCTATCACATTCTTCCTTGTTCAAATAAGGGGACTGACGTTGTTGGTTTTTAATTATCTTCGTTCTTTATATATTTTGTTGTCAAGAGTTCTATGATTCTTAGTCAATTAACCCTTTTTTTTTTTTTCACTCGGATTATTAACAAGGACTAATGATTCCGTTTCTCAAAGGTCCGATACCATGTCTCCCCGTTGGGTCCGTTTCGTGTTTATAAGTTCCGAGTCCTTTACCTTGACTTTCGGGTCTTTGTTCATTCCGTCTCAAGTCCTCTACTCATGACCTCTCTTGGACGTACCTCTTATTGACTCTAGAAGTCTCGTAGGTAAGGGAACGTCACAGGGTCTATTTGTGACGAGTCTAGTACGTACATTTCTGTGAGGTACCCAGACCCTTACCGGGACGCTTTCTTAATCTCTCTCATGAAGACTACGAGTGTGTCTTCATCTTTATCACGGGTAAGAGTGTTTACTCCTTTGTAGGAGAATTCAGTACCTCTTGACCCTTTTCAAAAGTCTTTACAAAACAATCAACCACCCCGTCTAAAGTCCGATCTGATTCGTAACGAGACCAGGACAGACTATTCCGAATTTTCGTTCTAGGTTTTCCTATTTCGATAAGGGTTGAAGTTACCCAGGGTCTTGTTTTGACTTTTTATACCCATATCCTTATGTTTTGGTTGACGAGTTCAACAAATAGTTCGTCAAATAGTTGGATTGACAAGTTTAAGTATTACAATCCATAGATTATTTTTTAACGGTGTGTACTTTTGTGTGTCTTTTTATACTAGTTTTATACTTCTATTTTTAGTTTTGACTGGGATTTTATTTTGTCTGTTATGTTAATCTCCCTCTCTTCTATTATAATATCATAAGGTATACAAGTTCTTCGATTTCCTCTCTTGTACTATTCGTTTCTACACGGTTTATATTTTTCTTAATTTATTTTGAAGATCTCTACTTTCGATGTTATAGACCTTACTTTTTAATTGACCTATCGTCATTATAGTCGAACAGTATCTTCTACTTATACAAGTAATTGATCTTTTGTATCTTCTCTTTAATATATTTTATTTTGTGATTCTCTTATTTATAACTTTTATTTTTACTTGTTTTATAGTCCTTCGATTCCCTTTTGACGTTCGTTGGATTAAGTGTATATTAATCTCAGGGGTCACTCCCATTTCCTGTTTGTATTTGTATAAACTTCTTAATTTACCGATCATACAAGATTCAAACTACTTTTTATATTTAGGTACATATTTTCTTTGTTGTTTACAGTTCTTGTTCTTTGTTCTTTTTTTGCTACTGTGTCCTTTTTCTTCTATGAATTTTGGTTATCATTTTAGTAGGTACCTTTTTTCTGTTCCAATAGTTGTGGCATTTTCTAAAAATTGTTATACAAGGTCCTCGAATATTGTACATAGTGTCATTTTAACTAACGATGTCATTGTATTTCCAGACCCTTTTCTTTACTTTCCTTTGTCAACTTTCCGAGAATATTATCCCAACTTAAACATCTATCTGACACTATTCAATTTCTATGGTGATTTTGATGTGTGTGCGTATGTGTGTGTTCGTATATCGATTAGTTGGTTTAACCACTGATTACCGTAGTATTTTTCATGATCCGATTAGACTTCCTCTTGTTTTTCTCTCCCTTTTCCCTTGTTTCTTGTCTGTCCTGTTCATCCTTTGTTTATGGGCATACTGCCTACGTTTGAGTTGGTACAGTTTTTAGGTATGCTCATAGAGTAGTGTGTGTGTCTTTTCCATTGACGCACTCCACCACCCAGCCAATTAATTACGTTAACAATCGATAAAGTGTTACATATACATATAATTTAGTAGTATGAAATATAGAATGTATATATCAGAATTAAAACAGTTAATATAAAATTATATTAGTCTTTGTTAAATTTATTGTGGATTTACGTTTTCCATACTTGTGTAGTTAATATTCTGTACTTCATAGTTTTACATACTTTTCCAGGTTGACATACGTTAGACATTCTTTTACATAAAAATTTACTTTTCTGTCTACTCGATGTTCATTTTTCTACGTCTCTTCTATACAGTGTGATTGTTAAAAATTCTATCTTGACGATATAATTATAGTGTCCTTCAACTAGAATCTGTTTTCTTATAATTGTCCCGATTTTTTCCAGTGACTTTTAAAAATTTCCCAGTAAATAGATATCGTGTATTTTCGAAGGATTTGTAAATACTTAAGATTATTGTCTCGAAGTCTTATGTATTTTTGTTTTTTAAGATTCCTATTCATCTGTTTAGATGATGACACTAGAACCCAATCCGTTTGTAAAAAATTTATATTTTGATTTTTGTATTATGTACTTTCTTTTTTCTATTTATTCTAAAGTAGTTTTCATTCCTGAAGAAACTTTCTGTTATAATCCTCTTACTTATTTCTTAGATGTTAAACTCTCTTTTAAACGTTTACTGGATAGACTATTTCCTGAACATAAGACTTGGATATTTCTTAAGAGTGTTGAGTTGTTCTTTGGTTTGTTAGGTTTAAAAATTTTTAGTCGTTTTATAAATTTGCTCATGAGATTTCGATAACTACCGTATAATTGTGTGACCTTCGTGTAAGTCTTAGTAATCGGTAAGTCAAGACAAGTCAAGTCAGTGAGTCAGCACAGACTGATAAACGTTGGGGTACTTAGGGTCGTGCGGTCCGGAGGGACAGGTAGTGGTAGAGGGTCTCAAGTGAGTTTGAGTGCAGGTAGCTCAGTAATCACTTTACGTTTAATTTTGGAATCAAGTTATAAGGATGTTCGTATGATCTTACAGATTCTAATGTTTTTGACTTTGACTGGTACGGTTCAAAATTGTCTCCGTATCTTCACCTCCCGATTATGTAACACTTACCAATACAATGTACCAATTGCTAAGTTAGTGAACTCTTTTGTCAAAAAGTAAAAATTTTTCGATAAATTCTTTTGCGAAAGAGTTTTACAATTTGTCTGTCGATGGTATACTAAGTAAGGTAAGGATTCGTAAATTAAATTTTTTACTCTTATATACAAACGTATTTCTGAATAAGGGTTGATAAGTTTAGTTGAACGAAGAATTGTCGACGTTTTGTCCTTTATTGGTTTTATAGGTAGTTGTCCCCTTACCTATTTGTTTAACACACTCCACTATGTATCTAACAGTTATTTTTACTTTCTCGATTACTATGATTACTATGTGTATTACTTTTGTTTTATTAGAATTTTATTCATACGAGTTCTCTCTTTTTTTCTGGTCTTTCGGATGTGCAGCGTTCTAAGGTAAATTTATTTTAAGATTTTTTTATCTTTGGTTAGACCTTTCTATCAATAGCCTAGTCGATAATACATGTGTACATTCTTCAAATCTCTACCCTACCTGCCTATTGGTTCTCTGTGTTCCTTTGGAATCCTACAATCTATGTAAGTAATAAAACTAACACCATTAACAATGTATCCATATATCTGTACTTTTGAAAAGTTTACCACGTGAAAAGAGATACAATTAACGATGTATAATCTATATGAAGTTATTTCAACAGGGTTTGTGATTAAGGAGAATTTTATTAAAGTAATCAGATTAGTCAGGTCTACGTCGTTTAGTCATTTATTTTTTACAGACTGTTGATTGTACAAGTCAAGTCAAGTCAAGTCAGCGAGTAAGCACAGGCTGAGAAACACTGGGGTGCTTGACGTCGTGTGGTCCGGAGGGACAGGTAGTGGTTGAGGGTCTCTAGTAAGTTTGAGTGTAGGTAGTTCAGTCACTACGGTAGGTCGGTAGAGTAGGAGACAGTAGGGGAAGAGGAGGACGGGGATTAGGAACGGTCGTAGTCTCAGAAAAGGTTACTCAGTTGAGAAACGTACTCCACCGGTTTCATGACCTCAAAGTACACCACTCAACATTTATGTTTGTCGCTAATCAGGACGGGAGTCCGGTGAGGGTTGGATTTCTGTCCAGTTTACATTTGTGTGTTTCAAAACACCAATAAAGATTTCTTCTCCAAAGTCCGTGTCTCTCCTTCACCCTCTCCCTTGTAACTCGATTGTTCCTTCACAACGGTACTTCTACTGTACGAACTCGTAGGACTAGAACCTCCAGTCCTATTTAAACGGTCTTTCTACCCTTGGTATACTCGATTGCGTGTGTTAGTATTCGTTCGTACTAAACCATTCTGTCTTTCCAGTCCCCTCTCTACTTTAGTCCCTTCGTTTATATCCTGTCTAGTCTTTTCGAAAACATACAACGAGATTCTTCTTAGTTTAAAATGGGTCGACCGATATCCTTCCATAAGTCCTTAAAATTTCCCTTCTCTTCAAGACAAGTTAAGTCAACGAGTTAGCACAGACTGAGAATCACTGGGGTACCTGACGTTGTACGGTGCCGTGGGACAGGTAGTTGTTGAAGGTCTCAAATGAGTTTGAGTGCAGGTAGTTCAGACACTAGGGTAGGTTGGTAGAGTAGGAAATAGTAGGGGAAGAGGAGGGCGGAAGTTAGAAGGGTCGTAGTCCCAGAAAAGTTTACTCAGTGTTAAATGGTGGTCCACCGGTTTCATAACCTCAAAGTAGAAGTCGTAGTCAGAAGGTTACTCATAAGTCCTCACTAAAGGAAATCCTACCTGACAAACCTAGAGGAACATCAGGTTCTCTTCGAGTTCTTTGAAGAGGTCGTACCCCTACTGGGTCTCTCTACAACACCCCTCCCTCCACCCTCCCCCCAAGTACAAACCCTTGCGTACATTCTTAATTTCTAAAATTTTAATTTTTTTTTTTTTATTTTTTAATTTTNACTAAAGGAAATCCTACCTGACAAACCTAGAGGAACATCAGGTTCTCTTCGAGTTCTTTGAAGAGGTTGTGGTGTCAAGTTTTCGTAGTCAAGAAACCGCGAGTCGAAAGATATAACAGGTCGAGAGTGTAGGTATGTACTGATGGTCTTTTTGTTGTCGAAACTGGTTTGCCTAGAAACAACCGTTTCATTACAGAGACGAAAAATTATACGACAGATCCAACCAGTATTGAAAGGAAGGTTCCTCGTTCGTAGAAAACTAAAGTACTGACGTCAGTAGTAGACGTCATTAAAACTTCGGAGGGTTTTATTTCAGACTGTAACAAAGAGGTGACAAAGGGGTAGGTAAACGGTACTTGACTACCCTGGTTTACGGTACTAGAATCAAAAGACTTACAACTCAAAAGTCGGTTGAAAAAGTGAGAGGTGAAAGTGAAAGTAGTTCTACGAGGAATATAGAAGAAGCGAAAGACGGTATTCCCACTACAGTAGACGTATAGACTCCAATAATTATAAAGAGGGTCGTTAGAACTAAGGTCAAACACGAAGGAGGTGAGACCACAAAGAGTACTACATGAGACGTATCTTCAATTTATTCGTCCCACTGTTATATGTCGGAACTGTATGAGGAAAGGGTTAAACCTTGGTCAGACAACAAGGTACAGGTCAAGATTGACAACGAAAGACTGGACGTATGTCTAAAGAGTCCTCCGTCCAGTCCACCAGACCATAAGAGTAGAGAACTTCTTAAAAGGTCAAACGACACTAGGTGTATCAGTTTCTGAAACCCTATCAGTTATTTCGTCTTTCTCTACAAAAAGATCCTGAGAGAACGAAAAAGCTACTAGGTCACCTACAACCGTTAGACTAGAGACCAAGGAGACGGATAAGATTTTGGTCGAACTTGTAGACCTTCAAGTTCCAAGTACATGACAACTTCAGACTGAACCTTTTAAAACTCGTAATCAAATGATCTCATACTCTACTGACGTTAACACACTATCAAACTCGTAAGAAACCGTAACGGAAAGAAACTCTCACCTTATTTTTAACTGCAAAAGGTCCGGACACCGGTGACGACTCAAAAGGTTTAAACGACCGTATAACTCACGTCGTGAAAGTGTCATAGTAGAAAATCCTAAACTTTATCGAGTTGATCTTTAGATAGTGGAGGTGATCGAAACAAGTATCACTACGAAGGATTCCGGGTGAACTGAAGTGTAAGGTCCTACAGACCGAGATCCACTCACTAGTATGGTAACAGTAATAGACCTAACACTTCTAGAAGAAACAAATCAACAAGACACATAAGAACGGTGGAGAAGAATTATAGAAGACGAAGGTAATCCAAGTATGGTAAAGTCAGGAAAACCCCCGGGTAGACACGTATTTATAAGGGAAATATAGAGTAAAAGAACTTCTCTAGAGATCCGAAAGGGTAAGATAACAAAAGTAGATAAAGAAATGTAACTAGTGACTTCTTCCGAAAGAATAGAGAGGAACGATAAGAAACCTTAAGACGTAAGTTTACCCATATAGAAAGGGAAAGAGGAAACGAAAAGTGAAGAAAAGAAAAGTGTCGATAAACATTTCGGAGGACTGTCGGTAAAACGTAAACACGTAAAGAAAAACCCCCCCCCTACTAGGAACAGAGGACATGTTACAACACTTGGAGGTAGGTATCAAGAAGTCCGGGAGACAGATAGTCTAGATTAGGGAACTTAGATAAAGAGTGAAGGTGACATATTAACATTCCCTAAACTAAATCCAGAATGGACTTACCAGTCCCCAAAAGAGATGAAAAAAGATAATTTCAGACTTAAACCGTTATTCCTCAAGTACTAGACTCGGTGTCAGTCGAGGACCAGAACAAAAACGACCGATATATCTCGAAGAGATAGAAACCGACGTTTCTTATATTAGTTGAACTAAAGTCATAACTGGTAGAGTACCGTTTGGAGATAATCGGAAACGGGACGAAGTAAAACATGAGGTTCCGGTTTAAACGGACAAGGAGGACCACAAAGAACTGAAGGATGAAAACGTAAGGTCAGAGGATATTACTTTTCCTGTAGAAAAAACCACCATCAAGATCTTTCAGAACATCCAGAAGTATCTTGGTAAGTTGAAGTCGAAGAAGTCGGAATGACCAGTCCCGTATCTGAACCTTATGACACTATAACTTACTAAACGGAACCTTTGCTTGTCTCTAGTAAGAAATTAAAAACTCTAACGTAGGTTCATGACGTAAAGCCTGAGGAAACAACTGATACTTCCGATGAGGTAAAGAAGATTCCCTGAGAACGGGTGTCATCATCTATATTACCAGTAGACTCAATTTAAGTGGGTAAGGTCAGGTAAAATCAAGTTACTAAAGATCTTACAGTTACAAGTGGGAACGGTAGAGGACAAACTGGTGAAAGTTAAACGGAACCAAGTAATTTGATTGTAAGGTCCTAGGATACGTTATAACGAGAAATGTCGTAGTTTGAAACAAAGATAGCGGTCAGTGTAGATGTCGACACATAACAAAAACGAAACCGAGGTAGAGAAGTAAGAAAGACCTCAATAAAGAGGTGACTGGAGGTCATCGTATAACTCGTGGATGGTTGGACCCTCAAGTAAAAAGTCACAGGATAGAAAAAACGGAAAAGTATGTCAAGTACCCCAAGAGTTCCGTTCTTATGACTTCACCAAACGGAAAGGGAAGAGGTCACTTGGTGTAAGACAGTTTGGAGGTGTGGTACTGGGCAGGTAGAACCCATCGGGATGTTCCGTACCGAGTATCAAAGGTGACTCAATCTGTTCCGATACCTGGTACACTAGTTTAACCAATCAAAAGACACTAACACCAAAAGTCAGACAGACGGGAGACTTCCTCTTCCTATTTTCCGAAACCTTCGAAGGACTACCCTCTCTGACTGACTCCCCCATTGACCCAGAACAAGACTACCCGTCCCGGTACGAGTCATTTAGAAATTAGGTTAAAAGACAACTACCCACCTCAACACAAAGGAGGGACGATAAATGGACCCTGGTTTGATACCAAACTCTTACCCCTTTTCTTACTGTAATAGTTTTAAAATAAAATCTTTTTAGTAAAACTGAACGGTATACTATGTCGTTAGAGTGAGGACCCGTATATAAACCTGTTTTGATACCAAACTTTCTCCTACTCTACCAATTTCTCGTGGTGGTTGAGTTACCTGTACTTAAACTAGTTTGAGGTCCTCGGTTCTTCTTATCACTTCGGGTCGTATGACGTCAAGTACCAAAAGGTTTCTCACTCTGTATTAAATCGTTGAATTGTTGTTGTCATTTAATAAACTTTTATAGGTACATAGAGTACAAGTGTCGTCGTGATAAATATTATGGGTTCTGTACCTTTGTTGGATGTACGGGTGACTGTGAATTACTTATTTCTTCTACACCATGTATATATGTTATCTTATGATAAGTCGGTACTTTTTCTTACCTTATTATGACAAATGTCGGTGCACCCTTTTCTCCTCAATTTTTAAACCGAATTTTGAGTTGTAATTTTTTTAATTCTATTACCGTAGACCAGGTATTAAAGTACCGTTTATCTACCCTTTGTTACCTTTGTCACTGTCTGGAATAAAAGAACCCGAGGTTTTAGTGACGTCTACCACTGACGTCAGTACTTTATTTTCTGAGAACGAGAAACCTTCTTTTCGACATTGGTTGGATCTGTCGTATAATTTTTCGTCTTTGTAATGAAACGGTTGTCTCCAGACAGATCAGTTTCGATACCAAAAAGGTCATCAGTACATACCTATATTCTCAACCTGGTATTCCTTTCGAATCGTGGTTTCCAAACTACGAAAACTTGACACCATAACCTCTTCTGAAAACTCTCAGGGAACCTGACGTTCCTCTAGGTTGGTTAGTTAGAATTTCCTTTAGTCAGGACTTATAAGTAACCTTTATGACTACGACTTCGACTTTGAGGTTATGAAACCGGTGGATTACACTTTTTGACTGGGGAACCTTTTCTAGGACTACGACCTTTTCTAACTTCCGTCCTCTTCCCCTGTTGTCTCCTACTCTACCAACCTACCGTAGTGACTGAGCTACCTGTACTCAAACTCATACGAGTTACCTGTACTCAAACTCAACCACTACCTGTACCTCCGGACCACACGACGTCAGGTAGCCCAATGTGTCTCAGTCTATGGTGACTGTCCGACTTGACATGACCGTCGTTGTACCTGTCCGGATCTCTAATCGTATGATTCACTTCAGTTTGTCTCTTTCTGTTTATGATATACTATAGTGAATGTACACCTTAGATATTATACTGTGTTCATTTGAATGTTTTACCTTTGTCTGAATATTGTTATCTCTTATTTGAACACCAACGGTCACCCTTTCCCAAATTCCTTCTCTATCTCACTCTCAAACCCTAATCGTTAACGTTTGGTAATATATATATACGTATTGACTTAGCGAAACGACATGCGGTCTTTAAATGTGTCAATATTTAGTTGACGTGAAGTTATTTTATTTTAAAGATATCTCTTTTTTTCTTTTGAGTGAAACCTTCGTCACACTCTCGTCTTCCCTTCTTTTATTCTGACTTACGTTATACTGACCCACCTGTTGTAACGACATCAGATTCATTCCCTACTGTTTACGAGGGTGGTACTACTCTTGCACCTCTTCTCGAACCTAGGTAGTTACAAAATCCTCATCTCAGATGTCTATCGGTCTGTGACAATCACTTCCTTTACTTTCTACGAAACGATGTGAGGAGGGTGGACTAAACCTGGTGGTCCACTTGTTGCTACGGTATGTATATTAATCCCTTCACTCTTGTCTATCGTCCAAGGTTCTCTTTCTTTTACTCGAGTCACAACCTTGACAACTCAGACTACACAAAACCACTGTAGATGTATAACCTGTATAAAGTCAATTCATCCTAAGATTTGTATAGAGTCTCAAGGATCTTGAGTCACTTTGAACCTACACGGTACAATCTTTGAAGTACATGAAAATACTTTTCATAAACATCAGATCATTTTATTTACTATCATTGGTACACAAGTCCCGAAGCACTATTAATAGTCCGATTCGTGAAGTTTATGTAAGACGAAACATCAGGAGGATCGTCTAATCGAGAGAATCGTTTAGATACAAGTATAGTATATGAACGTACTGAGTATTCCTTCCCTTCCGAATCTTTCCGATAAATTTGACAGGAGTTTGTGAAGTACCACATCAATCCAAAGTTATTCGGTTACGAGAATTACTGATATGTTTTAAACTGGTGATATAAAATTTCCCGGAGAATCTTTTTACTTCACGTCGGTAAAGGGATTGTATGGTCATGTCTGCCGGAGATTACCCGGGTATTCAGTTTTATTAAGACTCCTGTTCGGGGAACAGAAGTCTTTTATATCCTTTTGTTCCCTTATTATTAATATTCTACTTAGGTTATAGACTTAGGTCCAGTCTTCTGTTAGTGAAAAGAGGTTCAGGAGAACAAATCGGTATAAAAGATGAAATTTAATAGACTAAACTAGACTAGTAGAGCGGACCGACTAAAGTGTAGGTTAGGTTGTAAAAAAGGAAGTGACTTAACAGCTGAGTACCTTTGATTACTGAGTCGTTCAGTCGTGAACACGTTCTCTTGACTATGTACTTGTCATCGGGATCCAGATGTAAAATACTCAACATACTAGAATTCATTCAGTCAATTAGAGAGACTCGTAGTCAACAGAGTATTAACTTACTCTTATTATATAGGTACTATAGAGTGAGTCGTCTTAGATGAATCTTTTACATATATAATTTTATGGAACTTTCGATACTTCGTGATATCTTAAAACTACTTTTTCCTCTCACTTTTTCAACCAAATTTCGAGTTGTAAGTCTTTTACTTTTATACCGTAGGTCAGGGTAGTGAAGTACCCTTTATCTACCCCTTTGTCACCTTTGTCACAGTCTGAAATAAAACCCACCGGGGTTTTAGTGACGTCTACCACTGATGTCGGTACTTTAATTTTCTGCGAATGAGGAACCTTCTTTTCAATCCCGGTTGGATCTATCGTATAAGTTTTCGTCTCTGTAATGAAACGGCTGATTCCAGGCAGATCAGTTCCGATACCAAAAAGGTCGCCAGTCCATACCTACACTCTCAACCTGACACTTCTTCCGACTCGCGACTTCTTAACTACGCAAACGTGACACCACAACCTCTTCTGAGAACTCTCAGGGAACCTGACGTTCCTCTAGGTTGGTCAGGTAAGCCTTCTAGTCGGGACCCTAAAGAAACCTTCCTTACTACGACTTCGACTTTGAGGTCATGAAACCGGTGGAGTACGCTTCTCAACTGAGTAACCTTTTCTGAGACTACGACCCTCCCTAACCCCCGTCCTCCTCTTCCCCTGCTGTCTCCTACTCTACCGACCTACCGCAGTGACTGAGCTACCTGCACTCAGACTCACTTGAGGCCCTCAACCACTACCTGTCCCTCCGGATCGCACCACGTTAAGTACCCTAGTGTTTCTCAGCCCGTGCTGACTCACTGACTTGACTTGACTTTTTGAAAACAAACAACAAAGAAGGAGATATAACAGAACCACTGGAAGACATATATCAAAAGTTCCTGTCTATGTCCTGAGTTTTAATAGACCACGTTAAATAAGGGATTTAAAACAAAAAGGAACTTTTCCGAGACTATTTAACGGATATGAAATGTTTTGTTTCTTTTATGATAAAAGAAAATAGATGATTTAACGTATCGAAGGTAGAAAGTTTCATAACGAGTTTTAGGTCAATAGTCAGACAGAAGATTCAATTGAAAGAACGTATTTTTACTTAGACTATGTTACAGGGTATTTTGTGTGTGACGGTATAAAGAGATATATGAACTAATGATAAAACCGTTATTTTACATTACAATTCGTGAATTTGAGAACTCAATCTCTGGACCTAAGTCCATTATCGAGGTAAATAATCACTACATTAAAACCAGTTTACCATAATGAGACTCGGAGGTAAGGAAACAGACATTTTACCTCGATTTATTACTGTGAATATTATAGGACTTCTACTATATATTGAATTTTGTTAATACCATGGAAGGTATTTACTTCACTTCACTTTCAGCGAGTCAGCACAGGCTAAGGAACGGTGGGGAACCTGATATGTCAGGTACCTTAAGAGGTCCGGTTTTATGACCTCACACATCGGAAAGGGAAGAGGTCGTCTAGAAGGGTTGGGTCCCTAACTTGGGTCCAGAGGGTGTAACGTCCACCTAAGAAACGGTTGACTCGGTGTTCTCCCCGGGTGGAAGGTATTTACTCTCAAGCTAATTGTAGTCTTTCATAATAAGTAGATATTATCTTTCATACTAAGTACTTAGAATAACTACAATGGTTCAGGGTCGAACATAACGAGTGGTGTACTGTCCAATTATTTAACTCTCTGTTTCACAACCCCGTTTTTTATCACTGACATAAAACTCTCGGTCGTCTGACTCTTCTACCTTCTTATCTCAGGGTTTCTTCGTAGAAAGAACCCAAACTTAAGTCCGAAAATATGATTTTTCCCTTCCTTGCACCGATCAACAACGTTCGAAGAACCACAGTCTTAGAAAACAAGAACGTCTACAAGTCCATCCAGACCAGTGTTACAAGGATATTTAGAGGTCGTTCCGTTTACAGGAAGAGAGGTTTACTTACCTTTTCACAATATGGAAATTTCTAGTCTCGGAACTCTTACCCGATAACACACATAAAGTCCGTTATTCGTTGGAAGGAAATATCTTCACGTCTCGGTCGTACTGATTCGTCTCTGTTGCCTAGTGTTCTAATCTCGATTTCCTTATCGAGGTTATACCTCAGTCAAACAAAAAAAAAGAGACAATGTAACCGTACATGAAATGTACATATTATATCACATGACCGTGCGTGATATGTCGTTTTTCGATCGTGTTGGTGTACAAAGAGAAAAGAATTAGAAAAGAAGAAGGAGTGTAGTGGAAATATAAGATACTAGGAGTATAGGGAAAGTCACTATTACAGAACAACAACAGAGATGAAAAGACAATTATTTACTCAAAGGTTGGGATTTTCATCCTTCGTAAAACATTAGTTAAGTCTAATAAAAATGTTACTTTGAGTGGTCTTTCTTGGTAACGTGTAGTATGTAGGTAATTATGTGTCTATGGTAAAGACAACCCGAAAGGGTTGTAAAGACTTTGTCGACCCTTATTAGAGATGTAGAATTTTAAAAACCAACTACACGAATACAAGAAGGTTAAATGTACTGGTCTAGTACAAAGGAATACAAGAATAGTAAACATCATCGTTGCAAACCACTTACAAAATCTTCGAAATGATTTAAAATACCTTAACATAGGAACATTAATGCGTCAATATAAAGACGTTAGTAATATATTACACTAGAAAATTCGAAGTAAGAAGGTATCAGACTTGAAAAAGAAATTAGTGCACCAGATGAAACGATGGTAAAAGAGGGGTTCTAAAACGTACGTGTCTTTACAATAAACCGGTGGTATAATTATCACCCAGACGAAGAGTCCTAACCTCGGTGAAGAAAGTCAGAGTATTCTTGATTAGATATTTGACCTTAGTACTAAATGATTAAACGGTCCTTTTATATTGATGGTGTGACTAGTCCTACGACCGTAAGTGTACTAGTAGTGCAAGGGACTGTACGTGCTATGTATCCTTTCTCTGTTAGTCTACGGTACCTTTTGAATAAAAGTATCCATTACTCGTTTGTACGTCAAAGTACTCGTCTTGTAATAAAGGCAGACTTCTTAATGTACTCGTCGTGACCGCGACCAGGTTGTTCGTTCCCTAGCCTCTTTACCCTCAATCTCTTTAGTGTCGTAATTATTCTGACCTCCTTTCCAAAATAGTTGCCATGAACTCAAAGACTCAGCCGACTGACTCCAAAGGAGAAGGTACCAGTCGCGCAATTTCTTGGGTCGATTTCTTAAGAGAGAGAGGAAGAAAGGGTGTCCGATTAAGTGAAGTCGGTACAGGTTTAGAAGTGGTGGGATACCTGACATCCGGCGGTCCGAGGAGACAGGAACCTTAAGAGGTCCGTCCTTATGACCTCACCAAACGGTACGGGAGGAAGTCCCATAGAAGGGTCACGTCCCTAGCTTGGTCGTCGAGAATCCAGAGGACGTGACCGTTCGTCCGATAAATGGTGATCGTGGTGAACCCTTAGGGAAGAAATTGACTACTTATATAAGAAAAAAATTAACATAATTTTATCAGTTACGTCCAATATTAATAGACGTTACATTAAAGCGTGAACAGATGAGACCAAACTGTGAATGACTAAAATGAAAAATTGAGGTCTTTATCAGAATGAAGGAAGTACACTTAAGGACCCGTTTTTAGGGTAAGATTAAAACCATTTTAAAGGTTTGGTTATTCTCAAATTCGATTCTTATAATCGGTAAAGTGTCCTTAAAAAAAAGAATTCTTTTTTTAATGAGTGTGTGTGCGAGTGTGTGTCCTTATAAAACCGTGTACTTGTTATCGAACTTTCGGTTCGACATTTTTCCTTAAGTGAAACCAAACCCCGTCAACGAGTCAGTACAGGTCGAGAAACGCTCGTATACCTGACGTCGGGTGGTCCGAGGAGACAGGCACCATAAAAGGTCCGTTCTTATGACCTCACCCATGGGTAAAGAAAGAGGTCCCCTAGAAGGTCTGGTTCCCTAGATTGGTTGTAGAGGACGTAACCGTCCGTCCAACAAATGGTGGCTCAGTGGACACAAAGAGGTTTATGTAAGACCGGAAGAAGAGAGTGACTAAGTAAGATGAGGACGTCTTCACCGGACTGAATAAACTAACCATTAAAAACTTTCTTACTGGTGAATCCAATGAGTCATGTCGAAATAACAAGTAGGAAAACTCTCGTTCGAGTAGAGGTACAGGTTTGGCAACCAGGTCAATAGATCCTTACACCCCACCCTTTGACTTTCGCAATCAGCGAGTCAGCACAGACTGAGAAACACTTGGACATCTGACATCGGACGGTCCGGGTACCTTAAGAGGTCCGTTCTTATGACCTCACCCAACAGTAAAGGATGAGGACCCCTAGAAGGTGAGGGTCCCTGTCTTGGGTCCAGAGGACGTGACGTCCGTCTAAGAAATGGTAGACTCGGTGGTCCCCTCGGGAACGGATTAAGACCCCAAACCATAATATCTCGGGTGAACTATTTGTCTAAGACTCAGGATGGGAGTTTAAACTGACGCTACCTACACAACGAAATAGGAATAAATGGAGAGTAAAGAGTTGAGTGAGTGGTCATCCCACCCTCTAACCGTATGTCAAACGATCGGATTAGGGAACCTTTAAGGTGTAGATCACGGACGATTTAATAATCCTCAGAATTAGGTGTTCAAATACTTGAAGTCCACTGAATCGCCGTTGGAATCCTAGTTGTTAAATAAGAAGTCGGATAGCTTCTGTGCTCTAATAAACAAATCTTCACAAAGTACCAGGTCACGTGTGTAAGGAAAGATTTTACGTCGTCGTGTTTCGAGGGGAGCACGGTAAAGTCGTGATTATACGAAGACTCTGGTGTGTCCAGGTTTTCCTACGTGAAAGGGAAGGGTTTCTGTAAGAATTCGGTCCGTGATATTAATTAAGAAACCCCCGTTACATCGTCCCTTGTTGAGGACCCTGGTAAAAGTGAATATGTGGTCGAAAACACACTTTCCACTCTACACAAATCGAGGTTCAAAGTTAATGAAGACGGAAAAGAGATCGACGGGTGTAATCCAGTGCGCCGACCATCGTGTTAGAAAAGTCCTGGGAGCACATTGTCACGTCTATTTCATGTTGTCTTAAGAGAAGGAAGAATTACTCTTTCGAAAAGGTTTGAACTGTTTTGTCTTGACAGACTGGTGAACTAAACTCAGAAATACTTCATTTAAATAAGGGTTAGTTAAGGGAGACAAGTGTTCATCTAAATCGAAAAGTAATTCTAAACAATCCTATCACTATAAGTCATAAACGACTCAGAGAGTCATTCTATGACTTAAATAACCGATGGAAAAGTAGAAGAAGGTTCCGACAAGTCGAAGTCGTTTGTTTAAAATTTTTCAGTAAAAAGGTGACTCTCTTGCTACAACTGAGGAACAACCTTAAGACTAATGTGTCATGTGGGAAATGTACATTTAAAGTCTTCATCTATGTCAACGACTTTAGAGAGAAAGAATAAAATAACTAATTTCATAAGAAAAAATTTTTGATGATTAAGGAAGACGAGTCTAGAGAAACTGTAAATCTATCAATGGTATTTTGACCAGTTCACCAACGTTTTTAAGAAGTTCACCGTTTGAGTAGTTTTCTCGTATTAGTACTTTTATTAGTGACTGATAAGAGGAGACCTTACAAGACATACCCTCCTTAAACCGTTGACTCAGTATCTGAATCTGAAAGGTATACCGTTACTCTTGAGAACAAATAACAACTGAGTTAGTCCGTACACTATTAGGTAAATTAAAGGATTTCAATTTTTTCGATAATATCATAAGGATTCATGAGTTTGTAGGAAACGTTGTGTGAAAAAAAAAAAGACGAATCTTAGTTTGACGTTTCTCACACCAATTTTATGGAAAATAGGCGATACGAGGGGTCGATGTTTCCGTCAAACGTACTCCCTTTGTGTTAAAATTGTATGAGACAGAAGTAGGTCGTAGGAGAGGACATTGGGTCACAGTTTAACACTGTAGGAAACTTAGTACAAGTAAACCCCTAAACCAATACGTCAATTTCTGACTTCGAGTCTCGTTCTGTCTTCGAGTCTTTCGACGTCTAGTGACCTGACGGTGGGAGTTCCAAGGTCTGTAGGGAATTAATAGTAGTCAATTTTTAGAGAGTTATAGGAGACAGTTACCTTGAACTCTAGTAGCCAGATTTTTCGTGGTCCATTCATTCGATAGTACGTGTTATAACAACATTGAAATCTGACTGGAAATATGATCTTGTTCATCTAGGATATACCATCATTTCGAACTCACAATTTTTCCTTTTTTTTTTTCATCACTTCCTTTAGAAATTCCCTCCTTCGGTCGTCTTTGAACTCGACCTCCACTTTAGTCGCTATCTATTCGAGAGTTTTACGGAAAGGGACCTCCTGTCGTGAAGGAGATATAGTGGATCCAACTAGGATTCTGTCAACACAAAAAATAAAAATAAAAAAATTGAGTCCTCAGAAGAAAGTCCGAAAAACTTTAGAAGCTCTATCGTGACAGTCGTCGTCTACTCTACTTCTAAACGTCGACCACAGTCATCGTATAATTACAGAAACGTCATACAGTACAGAAGACTCAAAGGTGTCACCAGGGTTGTATTTAAAACTGACTACTGTATTTTCCTACCTCTTCAGAAATCCCTATGTCCTCTATTCCGGGAATTCAATCCACCTCTTCCTCCCTTTTCTCGGATCCCGTCCCGAGAGATCACCGAAGATATTTGAGAATCACCAATACCAAGATTCGTTGCATCAGATTTTCTCACGTACAATATGTCACGGTACATTTCGTCCCAAGAGTTCTCGCCGTGCAACTATAAAACCTGACCTATTAAATAACACGCACCAACAGGACGCGTGATATCTTAGTAGAGACCGGAGACGGTGATCTACAGTCGTCTTGAGTGGGGACACCAACACCGTTAGTTGTAACGGAGGGACGTACGATTCAGCGAAGGCAACACAGGGTGAGAAACCTGGGATACCTGGTGTTGGACGGTCCGAGGAGACAGGTACCCTAAGAGGTCCGTTCTTATGACCTCACCCAACGGTAAAGGAAGAGGTCCCCTAGAAGGGCTGGGTCCCTGACTTGGGTGCAGAGAATACAGAGGACGAAACCGTCCTCACAAGCGATGGTGACCGCGGTGGACCCTTACGGGTCATAGAGCCTGGTTCCCCAACCGCTTTCACTTTTCACTTTTACAATCAACGAGTCAACACAGCCTGAGAAACACTAGGGTACCTAACATCGGGTGGTCTGAGGAGACAGGTGCCTTAAGAGGTCCGTTCTTATGACCTCACCCAACGGTAAGGAAAGAGGTTCCCTAGAAGGGCTGGGTACCTGGTTTACTCTTGGTTACTGGGTTTCGTCGTGTTCATGTAGAGTGACTTAAAAGGTAGTAAAATGGGTCAATTTATGTGTGTGTGTATGTGACATGGATACATAAACTTGACGAAAATTCATGAAAAATTACTAATTAAAATATTTTAACACAAGATATTCCAATTTTTACAGAGTTTCAAATTTTTTAACACATAAATTAAAAGTCTAAGTTTATCATCGTAGTAGATGTCGTCGTCTTGGGGACGAATATCTACAACTTAGGTTTTAAAAACCTTTCATTCGAATTCCATGAAAGTCAAGTCAAGTCAAGTTAGCGAGTCACCACAGACTGAGAAACGTTGGGGTACTTAAGGTCGTGTGGTCCGGAGGGACAGGTAGTGGTTGAGGGCCTCAAGTGAGTCTGAGTGCAGGTAGCTCAGTCACTACGGTAGGTCGGTAGAGTAGGAGACAGTAGGGGAAGAGGAGGACGGGGGTTAGGGAGGGTCGTAGTCCTAGAAAAGGTTACTCAGTTGAGAAGCGTACTCCACCGGTTTCATGACCTCGAAGTCGAAATCGTAGTAAGGAAGGTTTCTTTAGGGTCTCGACTAGAGGAAGTCTTACCTGACCAACCTAGAGGAACGTCAAGTTCCCTGAGTGAAATCGTCCAAATTTTAAAGAAAATGTTTCAAAATCCTTCTCATTAAGTGTATTAATACTATGGTCTGTTAAATTTTTACTTCCTGCCAAAAGGAGTAAAGTAAATCTGTAGTGTTATTGGGGCATGGGATTCGTAATAAAGATAAAACATCTTCTCTCAGATTCACTGAACAGAATTTCTTGTATTTTCTTAAGACCTCCTAGGTCATTAGTTTGAGTACAGAAAACTGAGATTTTGGTCGGTAATAGGTTGTCTACTGAACCACGGAGACGATTACTTCGAATTCATGGTTCTTTTTGTAAGAGTAATGATGTTACTCTTCCGTGTCTCTTTCTCTCTCTGACTACATAGACTTGGTCATATCGTCTAATCTATCCAAGAGACCCATCCAAACGTCCAAAGCAAAATTAACACCTCTTTTTTATATATATTTTAAGTGGTAGATTCGGTAAAAATTCACACCAGACACCATCCGAATTAATATACATGTAAAGACACGTTATTTGGAGATCCTTAAAAAGTAGAATGTTTTAACTTAGAGATGCAGGTTACTTGTAATTGAGAGGAAGGGGGGAGGAGGGACTCGGACCGTTAACGTTAAGAAAGACAAAGATTCTCAAACTGATGAAACATACGGAGTATATTCACCTTAATAACTCATAAATAAACACTAGCCGAATAAAGTTAATGGTATTACAGGAGTTTAAAGGAGGTACTATATGCTTTCCTGTTCTAAGGGAAGAAGGGGTACCTACTCATAACAATGTAACAAATGCGTATATATGACGTAGAAATAGGTAAGTAGGCAATTATCTTTGAATACAACAAAGAGATAGTACTGATATTACTCTTTACGATGTCACTTGTACTCTTACGTTTAGAGAGAAGTTCTAGGGGAAAAGTTAAGAAAACCTATATATGGGTCTTCAATCTTAACGACCTAGCATACCATTAAAAAAAAAAAAAAACTTCTTGGAGATATGATGAATCCGAAGGGTTTATCGTGATCACCAATTCTTGGGCGGACGGTTACGTCCTCTGTATTTTCTGTACTCAAGTTAGGGATCCAACCCTTCTAGGGGACCTCTTCCCGTACCGCTGGGTGAGGTCATAAGAACGACGTCTTAAGGTACCTGNCTTAACGACCTAGCATACCATTAAAAAAAAAAAAAAAACTTCTTGGAGATATGACGAATCCGAAGGGTTTATCGTGATCACCAATTCTTGGGCGGACGGTTACGTCCTCTGTATTTTCTGTACTCAAGTTAGGGATCCAACCCTTCTAGGGGACCTCTTCCCGTACCGCTGGGTGAGGTCATAAGAACGACGTCTTAAGGTACCTGTCTCCTCGGATTCCCCGATGTCATCAGGTGCCCCAGCCTTTGTCGGTCTTCGTTGAAGGGTGCGTACGTACATGACAAATAGTCTCGTCAACGGAGTGAAATATAAAGATAATCGTCACGTGTTTTATACTGATAAAAACGTCTAGAAGCAACTGTAGAAAGTGTTAAAAAAGTGCAGAAAAGTGTTTCTACAGGTAGGTACTCTTTCTTCCCTTAGAGCAGCAAACCACATAGTGCCTCCTTTAAACTCCTGTAGTTCGATTAACTTTATTCGGCTAGTGTTTAGTGTTGTTCACCATTGTTGTTTTGGGAACGATAAAAGGCGAAAAGAAGGGGGTGTTACCGGTAGGATTGTCCACACTCCAGTTTTGACAATTGTCCGGAATTGAGACGACTGACAACCGGTCTCTCTGGGTAAGGAACGATGCGTTTGGAGAGGTATCTGTCCAGTCTTCCGTCGTAGGGAGTCTTACTCAGTGATTTTCGTCCTATCCCGCACGAATCCCTCCCTTGACGTCGGGAAGACATTGGATTGGAACCTTCACTGGTGGCAGTGAAGTGTCGGAGGAAAAGTCTCCCATTTCTTAGTTTTGTGCGTCGATCCCTTAGTGGATCGTCTCAAACAAGGTCTCCCGTCCTAGTGACCCTTGGTAGACTCTCCGGGATGGTGTGTTTAGACATCTTTACTTGTCCTCTCTTCTTAACTGTTACGACCGATTCATTTTGTTTAAGCCAAGACACGAAAGACCTAAGAAATGAGGATGACGGTTAGTCTATCATTGTCTTAAATGTAGCAAAAACTCACGTCTGAAAGGTGACAAAAAATACTATGGTTCAAATCTTCACGTCCTAAAATTCTTCCTAAGAAGGTCTCTTTGTCGAGTCGTGGTCGGTTCCGATTACTCGCTTGTGGTACCATGATAAAGATCTTCACAGTGGAAAGACCACTAGAAAAAGAAATTTTAAGGGGACCTCCAGACGCAAATACAGGAAACTGATCCTTTACACGTCATCGAGTGACGTCTTTCTACCTTAGGGCGTCCTCCTTTGGAAGACGTTCTATAATAAATAAGAGAAGGAGGGATGAATAAGATTTTCCTTCCCTTTAACTTTATCTCCTTCGAAAACTTGTGTCGTACTTACGTCTCGAACATTGACAGCACAATGAAAATCAAATTTGAATTCGGAGAGAATAAGAAGGTCGTCTGGGAAACTTTGACACGACGGTTACGTCTCCTCTGGTGCAATAAAGTCTCACTGATGGAAAGGACGTTTGTGACGTAGATTCAATTAATTTTACGGGTACAACAAAAGAAAGAGTTCGGAATTGTCGAAATTTCCCCCTTTTTTTTTTTTCGTCTGTTAAGTGGACGGTCCCCTTTTTTCCTTTCAGTTTGTTTAACTGTTTTTTTAGTACCCGACTTACATTAGTAGTGGTGTAGGAAATTCGACACGTAAGGAAAATAGCCTGGTAACAAAAGTTAAACGAGAAAGAAAGGAACATCGTACGACTACCGGTTGGTAGGTAAATGGAGATCTAAAATTTCTGGTACAGTAATAGTAATAGTCGACGTTGCAAACCCTTAAGTGACGGGAAGACTTTCCGGTGACCCAACGACGACACTCGAAACGGTCCAGAACTCCCCTCTATTTACACGACATGGTCGGATCGGAGTGTGCCCCTACCTCATCATCTACCAGTGTCTGACACTTTATCCGTCTCTACGGAGAATACTTTCACAATTTAATCATATAAGTCCTAAAAGGGAACGAGGGACGAACAGAGGATGAAACCTTTATGAGAGATCTCCCTCTCATTGGGTACGTTCGTGTTCATTAAAGTGTTCCTAGGTGATTAGTCCTAGGAAACAGGAAATATTCCTTTTCCTTTCGTTTACTAGCGTCTGACAAAGATCTTTGACATGAAAGTTACAGCAGGATGGGGGAGGGGAGAGAGATGTGGGGAGTCCTCTTGAGGACCCTTAGATAACCTTTACTATCGTACTATTACATTGTTGGAGTCCACCATGTTTCGACACGACCTTCGACCATCGGATAAGAGTGAACCTTACTAAGTAAAATACACAGTTGAACTGATTCGATATCATGGGTGGATGAGGTAGTTTGTGATTAGATACACAACGACACTTCCATAAAAAGACTACAATAATTATGGATGTCAGTCAACTACGATGTACTTCCTCTAATGTGAACTATTACATCCACCTGGTGTGGGTTAGTCAACTGGTGGAATTCTCATTTTGGACTGTAAAGGGGCTTGTCTATCAGACAAAGTTCTGACGTCGTAGGTACGGATAACTTATGCATAAACCTTTTATAAAACCTTTATAAAAAATAGAAAGTAAAGGAATACGTTAGGTTAGGTGAGACGAAGAATTTATAAAGACTCTACTCACATTCTCCCTTTTATCTTTCTGTACCTTCTCGAACTCAGTTGTTCCGAACGAGTGGTCACTCTACATCACTTACTCCCTGTTCTTCGTATTTTGCTGAAGGTCCACAAACGCAATCTACGACTCAAAAGTCTCTACGGAGACTGACTCTCTGTCTTATGTCTCCTCTTACAAAAGGTCTCTTCTACCCAAATTAAACCTTTGAAAGTAAAACTCTATAGACACTCTGTCGGTTCTCTTTTATTTATCATTTACGACCTCAATTTTCAAATCCTGAGTCTCTTGAGAACCAATCCCTATGTCTATATTCTCGGGTAGTCGAACATACGTAAGTCCGTCCTTTATGGACTCCGTTGTCTGTTGCTACTCTACGGTTCTTTGTGCCACAGTTCTGGTAGTCTTCTGTATTTCCTTTAGTCCTTCTCAACTTTACTGGATCTTTCATAAAATAAATGAAGAAAGAAGAGTGTCCTTCCACGTTACAACTTCTACCTTTTTTTTAAATTCAATTTTTTTCCTTTCTAAAGTTTTCAGGGGTAATCACAGTTTTGATCCTTCAATAAACCGCTAAACTGGTTCTCGTTAAAGTCACCATGCCTTCGGTCTTCCGACATTTGGTTTCTTACTTTCGCTTAACCTTTATTTGACTAATACAGAGTCCCTTTTTTCCTTATCTCGTCATCGGTCTTCTGTTTTTTCGTAAGTTTCTCCTAATGAACGAAATTAACACACACACACACACACACGCACACACACACACGTGTGCGTACACGCCTACGAGCCAGTGAAGTCAGTACAGGTGGAGAAACGGTGGGATACCTGGTGTCAGAGGTCCGAGGAGACAGGTACCCTAAAGGCTCCGTCCTTATGACCTCACCCAACGGTAAAGGAAGAGGTTCCCTAGAAGGGTCGGGTCCCTGACTTAGGTGCAGGGGACCAACTCACTTACTTAATTAGTTTATCCCTAGACACTGGGTTTTTACCAGTTATCTTAGAATTTTAGTTCCCTCTTTGGTTATTTATAAAATGTGATTCACTTTAGTACAAATGTTTTTCTTTTTAATCTTAGAAACTTTCTGAGATTTTAAATGACGTGACCTTTACAAGTCCGTTAAGACAATCGAGACTTTACTCATACGATGTCACCCCATGTTGGTTGTGTTTAGATCAAAAGACCATATAAGTGGTCGTGAAGTTCATGATCTGTTTGATATAACTTCTTTCAGGGAATAAAGACTGTTTTTTTAATTTTGAAATGATTATGTTAACTAAAGATTAAGAAAAAGAGAAAAATAAATTGTATACCGAAACGTGATTCACTCAAAACAACAGGGTCCCTACCGAAGTCTCACCCGCCAAGTCTAATCGGGTCATCGTCCAGAGTCTTAGACTCTTCCAGCATTTGTCCCCTCTACTCGACGTAAATGAAAATTCCTTTACAAGTGTTCGTAATAAAAAGTACTCTCAGTCCTCTTTATCGACTCTTTCTAGGAGTTACCCTCCACAAGGTAGAATTTTCCAATTGTGTCTTTGTCCGCGGTTTGGTTTGTTTGGTGTTTATAAATTCGACCTTTTACTTTCCTTTCTTTTTTATCTAAGATTTAGACATAATTTTCATTAAGGTACATCGACATATTTTGCGATCACTCCCGACGTCTTACTTAGAAATTACCCTAGTAAATACGAACAGCGTTACGTGACACAAATCCTACTCTTGACGGACGTTTAGAACTACATGGTAAAATAGCGTGTTTTTTGACCGGTGGTAGAGTGTCTTGTCGGTAACATTTAATCTTTATATAAGAAAAACCAACTTGTGTTGTGTAAACCTTTAAATACTTCAATGTATTTTCGTGTGTTTTCATAAAGACTTTGTCGTCACTGAAAGAAGGCCAGTACCCTTGACCCCGACGACCGTCACAACTCTTGTCGAGTTGGACTCATCCGCAGGGGTGAGGAGTCATAGGTCGACCATTACTACGCGAACAAGGGGGACCCCGAAACGTCTTTGAGGAGTGCTGGTATATTCGAAGACTTAGGACTCTCTGTCATTAAATGTACTTGTAACAATCCGTGCGAGGGCGGACGCACGTACGGGGGCGGACGCACGTGCGGTTCCGCGAAGTCAGCCAGCCTGAGAAACACTGGGATACCCGACGTCGGGCGGTCCGAGGAGACAGGGACCCTAAGAGGTCCGTTCTCATCACCACCCAACGGTACGGGGGAGGTCCTCTAGAAGGGTCGGGTCCCTAGTTTAGGTACAGACATCGTAGAGGACGAAACCGGGCACCAAGAAATGGTGATCACGATGGACCCTTCGAGTCCATACGAAGAGAGGAGAACAATAACCTGTACAAAATACGTGTCTTCTGAAATAATATCCATACTTTTATATATAGTACTGTTACAGTCTACAATCTTTGACATGTTAGACTCAAAAGTACTGTTTCAAATGAACAAATTTACGTTTCATGTAAAAGTTAAAAAATTTAGAACGAAATAGTTTCATAATTTCTAGAACCTGAAAATTTTTATTACTCACTTTGTCCTCTAAGGACAAAGGATCGAAGTAAAGTGGTCCTGACGACGAACCAGGGTTTTATTTGTAACTATTTTTAGAACTTCTTACCCAAGTTGAAACTCAATCAGAAAACTTATCAAAAACCCAATTATAACAAAATATAGTTTTATTTTTTTTTAAATCGTTGGATTAAGGGCCTAAATACCACTAGTGTGCTTGATTCGGAATTTTCGTGTCTTGTGATCTCTTTTTTACTATTAATATAAAACAAAAATGTTTCAATTTAGGTTAATATATATTTCCATATAGATCTAAATTTATCTGAGTTCGGGAATTGAATGAGATTATCTTTTGTCAAAGTTTAATTATTGATCCTTCAACTTCTCCTGTCCTTTTAGTAATCGTAACTTCTCTTATGATCTCCCCATTTTAGATCTTAACCTTTGTATTTTTCTCATTTAAAATTGTCTATTAATTTCACCAGACCTCCTTAACTAAAGACATATATCGAAGATGATTGAACGCTTAACCACTACTTTATTACCTCTTTTATTTTCGACTGACTGTAGATCTTTTTATTACTGTTAAAGAGTGAAATACATCTACTTCGACTATAGATACGATTTACGTTTTATTATATCGGGTTTATACGGACTGGTACTTACACCTGATTTACCTTGTTACCTCTTAACGAGTAGTTTATATAGAGTCCTACTTCAACGAATATGAATAACTTGTCTTGTAACTGATATTATATTTTGTCGTATACGTTATTGTAAAATTTTTCAGAACTTCAAAACTCTTAAGAATTCTATAGGTGATATCCTTTAGATCGTTTCTAAGAACTTGTTGTGACGTCTATACAAAATTTGTAGTGTGATTTTTTACCGACTGTCTTGTCTAAAACAAACATTCCATCACATTTATGAGGACAGTATAACATAATATGACTAAAGAGATTACTATGAGGTGGAGGTTTTATATCCTAAAAATTGACAGTTTGCAAACAAGTAATAACAGTCAGGAAACTCTTAATGATAACAATGAGTCGAAGAATACGTCTCCATGTTTCTTATAAATAGAAACTCTCTAAAATAAGGTCAACTCTTTAATTCTTTTTCGTCTTTTATAGAAAAGATCTCTAACTTCTTTGTCCTTTTCCCTTTTGACTAATCTTCGGAAATATTCTATCAATCTACTGTATATTTTAAAGTACAATGAGATCACTATACAAAATTTTATGGGTTTTAAGAATTTTATATATATAAATTAAAACTTATTTTTAAGATCTTAATTATATATACTAATCAAAAAGATGTTTACTTTGGGGTAAATTGTAATAAAAAAAATTAATGTCTTACAAAAAGGAGGACTGATATAACCCGTTTTTACAGAAGATATATAGGTTTTAATTAACCATTTAATTAGATGAAAAGTTCCGAAGGTAATCGAAATTATTCGTTTAATTAATCTCCTGGTAACCAAAAGACTATGACATCTTTTTATTGGATAATCTGATTTTTCAGTACAGGTTAAGAAACGTTGGGGTATCTGGACAGGAAACAGGTACCCTAAAGGGTCCGTTCTTATGACCTCTCCCGACGGTAAATAATGAGGTTCACTAGAAGGACGGTTCCTATCTTGATCGTAGAAAAAGTAAAGAACGTCAAGATCCACTTAAGAAATCGTGACGTGGTGGACCCTTCGTGGATGATTATATATCCTATGTACTTTTCGTTATCCTCTGTAACGACTCCAATCTAAAAATTCTTCAGAAACTGAAGACAGAACAACGGAACGAGATTTCTCTCGGTCGACGGTACAAAATTCGTGGAATACTTCTCCGGTTGTACCGTTCCTTGACCGGTCATCGGTCACTACTGGACTCCGGACAGTTATTTGTGACACTGGGTTCTTCAGAAAGAAAAGATCTCTGACTTATTCGTCTCTTTCCCTCTTGACTAATCTTCACTAATTTTCTATTTTAATCTACTGTATTTTAAAGTATAATGAAATCACTGATACAAACTTTTATGGTTTTAGGTTTTCGATATATATAATATATATTATACATAATATACACCTTCGTCTATAAAGGGGGTGATTCGGAATTCAACTGAGGTACTTCCGTTGTGGACACTCTTTGGGACTTCTCGTATGTGGGTTAAGAACTAGGGATCTTTGAAACTGTATTATTTAAAACAATAAATTCGGTGATGTAAACTCCCAATAAATATTACACTATTATCTATTGGTTATGTAGTAAATTTAAAAATGAGTTAAGATCGAGTAGGTATCCTCTAAAACCACAGAACGTCTTTAATATGACACAGGAGTCGACTTTGTAAATATGTTTCATAAACACATGTTCATTGTGATCCGATTTCTGTATTAGTTTCTATTAGACTTCCTTTCCTCTAGATCAGTGTCCCTTGAATTTTTAGACTCACCATTGTTTTTGTTCCTTTTTCCCCAATGAAGGAATGAAACGAAACCGATACCTCAGAACCATTACTCTCGACACCCTATAAAATGGGTATTAGAACCCATTCGTGATTGGGATCGTGACTCTTTAAGTAATAAAATAACAAGAAACTAAAATGTTCGACCACAAAGGTTTAATGAAGACAAGAGTAAAAGAATTTTCTTGATAACATGAAAAGTTCCGTGACTCAATATTCTAATTTTTTTACAAAAGAAATAAAAAACACGAAAAATACATAATAAACACACTTTCATAATATTTGGATAATGTCATGTCGTGATACATCGGTCAATCCAATCAACTCATGCATCTGATTAAACAACCTGAGTTGTTTGTTTTGACCCAAATTGTTTATATGGGAACCTTACCTTGAGTGAACCCACATCCCCCGAATGTAATACATATTGACTTGGTGAAACGACATCTCCTCTTTAATCACGTCGTATTATTTAGTTGACGTTAAGTTATTTTATTTAAACTTTCTTTATTCATTTTTAAGATCTTTTATATTTCTTTAAGTAGATTAGGTTTGTTTTGGAGACTACTAAGGGTTGACCCTTGAGGAGGAAGCTTTCTAGAAAAACATACCGAGGTTTAGTCCAAAGAAGCAGTTGGAAAGGAGAAGTAGTTACGTCTAAATTGTCCTTGACTTTTCCCTCTTCGTCAGTCTAGTCTCGTTACACACACGGCCGTAAGATCGTGTATTAAGATCGTGTTTCCGGTCGGGACTCGGACGACACAGTGTTCAGGAGGTCGCTGACAAAGACACATAAGTACCGGGAAAGAGAAGGAATACGTTCAAATCCCGATATTCTAAGGGTGACCTTTATTCGACACCGTCGATATAAAATTAGTATACAGTTCAGAGTTAATAACCATCACAGACACAATTCCAAAGACTTAGAGTTATCCTTTTTTTTTTCAACTCTAGAATAATTGTGACTGACGGTAAAAGGACCCTGTCCTATCGCCACACTGATTCTATAAAAGTAGATGAACAGTAGAGATTACACACGACAGGTGGGACTTTAAGGTACCTGTAAGTTTATATCATTTACAAGGTAAGAACAAACTACTACAAACTCACGGTTCTCGTTTCCTATTGATATCACTTAAACATTACCGACTTCTATACAGATAGAAAGGAACAGGTTAACCTACAGAAGATGAACTTGAACTATTTCATATAGATTAGCAGATTGGGTCTATACTTTTTCACATAATACGGATGTTTCCTGAAGTAAGTACTTAGTGATTACTCTCCAGATTCACCCTCCCCTTGTTTTTTTTTATTTTAAATTTTACATCCATTCGGTGTTAACACCTTACTTGGTTTTGACACAAAGTGAAAAAGGTGAAAGTGGAACGACAAGGGAATTATATTGAAATTGTACTTTTAGAGATCTGTATTCCGTTTTTTTTATTTCTCTTATCACCCGTGAAGTTTTAAAGGTCATGGACTCTTTAAAAACAGGGTTAATCACTAGACAATAATATAACGTTTCTAAGTCTCTTATATTATTACTGGGAGTACAGAAAGTGAGGAATACAAGATCGGGGTATAATAGGGTAATCTCTGTGTCTCACACAAGTTCCCGAGTATTGTTGGTTTAGACAGTCTACACCCTTCATCGATAATTAAGATTACAGAAAACATAATTGTGTAGTTGAGTTTTCTTAGACTGTCTTAACTCGATTACCTAGTATGTAGGAGACAAAAGTATCTTGTACAGTTATAGTGGACATAAAGGTTTTGTTGGAAGTTTTCAACGAAAATTCAAGTACACCTCATATCTTTCTTCAAACTCTTTCAAAGAGTCACTTTCATGGGTCACGAGTGGTTTAAGTGTCTTGGGGACAGTAAAATTTGACGTTCAATTAATTTATGGACGATAAACGTCTCAGAGTAAAAATGAAGGGAGGTTGTAACGTTTCGAGTATTTTGAGGAATAGTGACACTAAAGGACTTAAGAAATACATGTTTAAGTCAAAAAGATGTCTTCAAAAAAGACAACTGAGAGTTCAGAAGTCCAGAGAAGTCTCTAAATCCTATTACACTCCCAAAAGATTCGCTGCAAAAGGGTTAGAAGGTCTTACAAAGGTACCCTTGTAACTACTCTCTGTCTTGTAGTATTGGTAATCCTTGTGAAGGGGTTAGGGTAGACGTTAGGGTTCCAAGATCTCGAGATCTAGGTGAGTAATCATAAGGTACTGTCCGTTTAGATATCAGTGTTACATGAGAGAGGGGTCAGATTTGTCTTTCGAGAAAAGGAAATGAAACCACGTGGTAACACCTCCATCACTAATTCTGGTCGTAGAACCTTCCAGTTTCCTTTTCGGAAGAGAGGTATAAGAATCCCTCTCTTTTGACTCTTCTAACATAACACAGTATCGAAAGAGAACTCTACACAGACCTACCCTGTCTGAAAGCATATAAGTTTTTCTCGTGAATTGTCGAGAACTTTTGAGTGTTTCCCCTTTACATAAGTCCTAACCTTTCTTGAGAAGTAAAATATTTTTTATTTTAGTACGTAGGAAAATTCACCAATAAATGTCAAATAATTCTTTAAATAGGTCACTCTTTGAGTTACAATTTGAAAAGTGTAATGAGTTAATTCATAGTCTTTGATTCCTTTTACTTTCTAATAAGGACCCCAGGTCGGGACCACCTAGGTCCCACTAAGTTTCCCCTCTGTCTATCCGTTCCTTTTGAATAAATAAATCTCTATATTCTAATCTAATCCTTCTTTATCATATCATCCTTTAAATCCACCTCTTTTTCTCCGACTTATTGAACCAAATGCCCCTTTTGGTTATTTTGGAGCTCTTGTTCTCCAAACGTGGTAGATGCAATCCGGTGACCGTAGGTGAACTTATAGCTTCCCACGGGGCGGAATCCGAGGGAAAACGCACCTAGAATCGTCGGTCCCGTTCATTCATCTGCACCACTCGGAGGGGCGAGGTCTACCCTTAAGTCGGCTTTTTCCCCTCTTTTCTTGCTGTACCCCTTCGGGTCGCAGTCACGTTCTGAGGTTTTTGATAAAAAGTTTTAGTCAAATATATGGGGTTCAACATGCATTTCTTTATCACCTTATACGTCTCAATACGTCCCCGTCGTCAGGACTGGGAGTAACTCTGTCTGTTCCGAAAGGAAAACGTATGGGAGGACATATATTTTCCAGAGTCCACCAAATGTAATAGAAGACCGGTTCTCCGGACAATTGTAAAAATACCGAGAGAAGGACCTATTAACAGATAGTTGGTCTTTTGAGGAAAAGGGATCTTCTCAAAAAAGAAATGAGACGTAGTGGGAGTTTCATGATTTATTTCAATGTAAGGACATCTTGTTTCCACGTCACCCCACGTCACCCAATATTATTTCTTTCATGAATTGAGTTTCTAGATTACAACGATTATGGTCCAGATGATGGACAAAAAGATATATGGTTGATATAGATTTTTATTTTCTATACATTTAAACCGTCGTTCATAACCGAGTTGCTTACTTTGGAAATTAGTCAGGATAAGATTACTAAAACTGAGGAGCCTTCCGGGGTGTAAGGATCCTACAAAATTCGAAGGACACGGAGGATGTCAGTCCTCCGGAGTTTGTTAGTGTACGCGTCGACATGCTCAGGACGTCCGTCCGATCTTTCGGTAGTCTCCCCAAAAACCTAACTTTGTGAACATAATACGGGTCCTCTAAATAATAGATTTTCGAGATTAAAAAAGGTCTTTTTCCACCACCCCCCTGTCGGCGGACAATTACTGTCTTCTCATCCACCTTTCGTATTGTGTCATTTCGTACGTCTGAGCCCAGAACGCCCCACCTACAAGTCCTTTAAGGTCTCCCTTGGGGACTTCGGACTAGTGCAGGAACATAAAACAGTCCGAAGGAAGGTGTACTGGAACAGTGCCCGCCCTAAGGAGTGCGACTGGGGGCCGTCTAATATTATTATTTTACTGTAAACGTACAGGTGAAAATAAAAGTCAAACATTAAATGATCCGTAAATTTTGGCACAAATCAATTTTCCGACTTTGGAGGGAGTTAAGGGAAGTTATCGGAACTGAAAGTAGTGACACTATTAGTAAAGGAGAAACCATCTATGTACCTACCTACCAACCTATCAACCTACCTACCTACCTACCTACCTGCCTATCTATCTAGAAGTATATAGAAAAGAGGTAAAGATACCATGGATGGATCAGGTTCTAGGTAGTAGAGGTTTACTGGAAGAAGACGGGATCCGAGTCTTATCTGGGAAAAAAGTGGACAAGGAGTGTTATGAGAAGGGTCGGAGGAGAGTATGATAACGGGTAATAAAAAGAACGAGAAATTCGACGTAGGTGTGAGAGAAGGGTGTAAAAGTGGTTAAGGAACACCAATGTGAATTATGATTCGGAAAATGTGGAGAAGGGTAATATATACACACACACACACACACACACACACACACACACACACGTGCGTGAGTCAGGACAGCTCAGAAACGTTGACGTACCTGATACCGGGTATTCCGAGAAGACAGGTACCCTGAAAGGTCCGTTCTTTATGACCTTACCTAACGATAAAGGAATAGGTCTCCTATAAGGGGTGGGTCCCTAACTTGAGTGCAGAGAACGTAGAGGACGTGACCACCCGTTAAAGAAATGGTGAACTCGTGGACTCTTTCGGGAAGAAGGGTGACAAAGAGTACAACAAAGGCTATCGAAAAGAATAAATTATGGTAATGAAAGAAATCGAATTATCAGGAGGTTTAAAAATTAACTTGGTTGTTGTCATTGTAAAAAAGTGAATTTCAGATTAATTTCACATATGTGTCTGTGAGTATTTGTGTGTAATATAAACCAATACGAATATTTACTAATACTTCGAAGGGGTGATTTTTTTTACAAAAGTTATTATAAAAAAAGTTTTTACGTTAATAATATACGGTACTAAACTTTCAGGAGACGAAGATCTAAAATCAGTAAGAGAGAAGTTTTATAGTTACCAACAACATCAACTTTTTTCTATGAAGTGTTTCCACGTATGAGTCTCTTCGTCTTAAATCTCGGTCTGATCGATATAATTAGACCGACTTGGTGCACACTAGAAACTCTCCTAATGATTGAAGAGATACGGGACAAATGAGTAGACTTTTTACCGTACTATTAGCATAGTGGGAGTCGTCTCGAAACTACTTATTTACTCACTTATACATGTTTAGTTATTCTTGTCTCGGACCATCTCTGCTTCGCGATATAATTACGGTCGATCGTGTCAACATAAATATTTGAGTCTTAATATCGTATCGTGAAACGCATGAAGACCGAAGTGTAAGAGACGAAATGATACTTAATTGTACCTCACTATTATAAAATATTTCACTCTACGATTGAGACATAGGAACGGTGTATTAGTAAGAATATTTAGAATCGGTTCGACGGTGATATACTCGAAATGGTTATATTAAATGGGTAACAAAAGAAATCGAATTGTCAGAGGGTTTAAAAGTCACTGACGTTGGTTTTTTAATTTCTTACGAACGAGGAACCTTCTTTTCGATACTGTTTGGATCTGTCACATAATTTTTCGTCTCTGTAAAAGGACTGTTTCCAGGTATATCAGTCTCGATACCAAAAAGATCATCAGTACATACCTACACTCTTGACTTGATATTTCTTCCGACTCGTGGTTTCTTACCTATGCAAACTTGACACCACGATCTCTGATACCACGACCTCTGACATCACGATCTCTGACACCACGAACTCTCAGGGAACCTGTCGTTCCTCTAGTTTGGTCAATCAGGATCTCCTTTAGTTGGGACTTATAAGTAACCTTTCTGACTACGATTTCGAGGTTAGGAAACCGGTGTACTACGTTTCTCTGTTGTGTAACCTTTTCTGGGACTATGACCCTTCCTAACTCCCGTTCTCCTCTTCCCCTACTGTCTCGTACTCTACCAACCTACTGTAGTGACTAAGTTTCAAACTCGTTCGGGGCCCTCTATCACTTCCTGTTCCTTCGGGTCGTACGACGTCGGGTACCGCAGTATTTCTCAACCTGTACTGAATCACTGACTTGTTGTTGTTGTTAAATAGATATTTTACAAATTTCAGTTTACAGGACATGTAGAAAAGAAATCGGTTCACCGAGTGTTTTTTATAATGAAACGATAAAGTGATAATTTTGTATTAAAATGTTTATGTTATTTAAGTTCAGACAATCTCTGTAGACAAGAAGGTAGGTTGACATATCGTTTGTAGAATGTGACACTCAAAGATTATGAAGAGGTTTTTAACTTGTTATAAAAGAGAAACAGTCAGAAACGACGGTTTCCTACACAAACGAACGTAGAATAACAAAAGACATAAACCAACTTCAGAAAATCTAGTATTTTCGGTTCTACACGAGATGTAAGACAATTATTACCTTTTAAAGTTCTTTTCAAAGATTTGTGATCAGGACCACGATTCGCTTTCGTGTCTCATGACCTGATCTGTAGTTCTTTATAATGTCTATTAACTCTTGTAATGTCTTACATAGGAGTTCAAGAGACAACAATCTGAGAGATCAGAATATTCGATTAAAGAGTCCCGTAAAAGGTGTGAGATCCTCACCTAGTATTAACGAAATGAAGTGATACACAGGATCCTTCTTGAGGTGGCTCTAACTCTCTCAGTTGACACGGTAAAAGAGTCAATAAGGGTCCACCGTGTCACCATTTCTGAGACGGACGGTTGTGTCCTTTGGGTCCTCTGGTGCCAAGTCAGGGACCCACACCTTCTAGGGGATCTCTTCCCTTACCGTTGGATGAGTCATAAGAACGGACCTTTTAGGGTTCCTCTCTCTCCGGACCGTCCGATGTCGGATACCCGAGTGTCTCTCAGTCTGTGTCACCTCGTTGACTCGTGAGTGTGTAAATAAGAGATACAATAATCACATAAGAAGTCAGACACTACAGGTATATCAGTGAAAAGGGACCGTCAGGTAATTAAACATTCCTAAGTAAATCAACTGTTATGTCAGAATAGATTATACTGGACCCTTCTTTCCATAACACTATATAGAGTTATATGGTTGTCGTGTGTAGTCTCACGCGTGTGTAGTAACAGTCGGAGAATCATCTCTTGAAGGTGAAAAGGAAGTGAAAAGGAAGGATCAGTCTACACTGAAGGAAGATTTACATCTATTTATTTGTATACACTTAAGATAATCGAAGAGATCCCACACTCTATGATTGTAGAGATAATCATAGAGTAAAGATGAAACCTCCGGTGAAGAAACTAAGAAAGAAGTTGGTGGAGAAGAAGGAACAGTCCCGGTAGTCACTATCACCTCTTCGGTATAGGATTGGATACCTGGGACATACCTCTACATAGGAAAGTTCCCCAGTAGTACAACGAAAAGGTGAGAACTGTTTGAGTTGTACTCTTAACGTATCGGAACAGATCGTTACCCGTAATAAGGTATAACAACTCCTTTTTGTCTACTTAACCAAAATTAGACCGTAGGATTTATGAGGGGCTAAAACTCAATGGTAGTTGTGTGTAGGAAATAAAAGTAAAATAAGTAAAAATCAACCTCCGATTAAAGAAATGTCATACCACAACCAAAGACGAAGTCCGTGTCCCTGTGTACACAGGAGAGGGATAACTTGGAGGAACAGCGGAAGGGGTAGGGTGGGAGGTCCGGTAGTGTCTCTCGGTCTAAACTCGGGACTCAGTATGTCGTTTGAGGGTGACTGTTAGGTTTAGTGCGCACCGTTATGCACACAAAGTCACGATGATAATAAGAAATGGAAAATTTCACCAACCTACAAAAAGTTTAATATAGAAAACCGAAATAGGACTGTAAGAGAATAGGATTTTAAGTGTTCAAAGAGAGTTTAATTTAACCTTCAACGAGTCTTTTGACCCAAACTTTTCTCTATCCGTCAGTGTCTTATGTTTTAAATCTTTACTAGGAAATTTTCTTAAGCCATTTCTGTTTTTAATGGGTTTATTCAAAGTAAATATTTAGGGAGAGTCTCATCAAACCGATTCGTCACTAATCGAACTGTCTGTACTATTGACAGATCTTTACAACATTCCGTACGTGTAATTCTTAAAAAGTTGATCTTAAAAAGTTGATCTTAAGTTTCGTACTTCAATTCTCTACCGTTTTACATACGAAACAAAGACCGCTGAAAATCTTATTCTTTACTTCGAAAAAGTTCCCTTTTTCAATTTCTTTATTAGTATTATTAGTGGATACCGAGGATGAATGTATCCTGTTTTGTAAGAACTCCAATACAACACTTCTTATCAGGACTTTGGGAGTTTGATAGATAACCTGACCAACTTAATGAACTAAAAAGGTGTAAACTAAAAAATTTAAGTTAGTTAAAGGTCGGTCGAAAAGATGAAAGGGTAGACAAAAATTTCGTTTTGAATTGTGTTTAGACACCTCCTACTTCAAACAAAACAAAGAAAAGTTAGATTCAAAATCACTCAGTACAGATCCGATTTAAGGTCCAATTTACGTAGTAGTTTTGAGTCGGAGTGTGGGTGTACAAAAGAAGTCAAGTCTCGTCTCGTAGAACAGAAAGAACAATGTAATACAAAGTTGGTATGTTTATCTAAATGATACGAGTTTTCGTAGGTTTGTCGTACACGTAAAAACTCGAAGGAATCACTTCTCCGTCAATTGTTCGTAAAGTCAGACAAGTAGAGATGGTTCATGATGTAAGAGGTGACACAATTGGGACCCCCGAAGGAACGAACCACCGAGTCTACCATTTCTTAGACGGACGTTACGTCCTCTGAGTCCAAGGTAGGGGTCCAGTCCTTCTAGGTGACCTTTTCCCCCACCATTGGGATTATGTAAAACTTTGAGACAAATAAGACTTAGAATTTCAAGAATAAATTTACCTAAAATTTACAAAAGACATCTTATCAGACCGTGTACCACTGTTCATTCATATTTGTTGGAAATATGTAAATCGTAAACCTACTACAAGATCACTTAGTACTAAAGTTTAGATAGAGTAACCCAATGTTCTTAAGTAATAATAATATAGTGTCATTGATAAGTATCAGTAAGAAAATAAGTAGGATTATTTCTTATGTAAACGGGAACTTCAAACTCTCTTTCAATTATCTTTTGTGACAGGTACTTAATCTTGTTTTTAAGGTGTGCTCATATTGTTAGGAATTGTTGACTGGGTTTTTATTGCCCTCCGAGTTAACTCTTTATTACGTACTCTTTACCAACTGTATATGTTTCTTAAGTTATTTGTGATCAACAATAATAATCTGAACCGTGCGATTTTATAAGACTAAAAAATCAAAGATTTCCTTTCGTACTCTGTTACTTTATGACGGAAAACTGTGATTTTGATACTGACTAAATCCTTTTTATTTCAAGTAAAATTCTTATTGTCACTAGTAGGACGTATGCGAATGTTAATTATATTTCTATATATTTCTTTACACGTATCCTTGACTCTTCATACGTGGGTTCTACGAACCCATAGTTAAGTTTTACAAATGACTTAAGAATGACTTTGTGACACCGTTCAATGAGTGAACGACACGATATGAATCCATTTTAAATTCTCAGACGTCAATTCTTCAAAACAATGTTTTTCCTTTTGAGTGTGGGTCCTAGACGGAGACTTTTTGGACTTGAAGAGACTGATGGTAATTTTTGCCTTAGGGAAGTCCGCTACAGTTTAATAAACAGATACTAATTCGTCAACGATTAAAGATCTTTACTTAAGATTTTAATATTCACATTTAACTCATCAGAAATTATCTAATATTTAAAGAATTCCCGTTGCCAATATGGAAGACAGAGGAAACAAATAAATTATGTTTATCATATAATGGAATATCTACAATAAAAGTATTGACGTTACTATTACAAGTTTTATTTTGTACACCTCCCTTTATCATATTAAACTATAGTAAAGTCCAGAAATAAAATAAAAATTGTCAAAATGGTTCTATATTAACTATCTGTTACGTACATAACTTCCCGAAGGGACAATCGAGTCATCATTTTCTTAGGAGGACGTTACGTCCTCCACACCCAAGGTAGAGACCTTCTAGGGGACCTCTTCCAGTACCGTTGGGTGAGGTCAACGGACCTTTTAGGGTACCGGTCTCCTCGGACCACCCTATGTCAGGTACTCCGACTGATTGTCAAAGAAAATATCTCGTTTCTACCCCCACACTCCTCCATTTCATGTTTTTCCACTATTTATCAACGTTTCTAAAAGACCAAGGTCGGTCTGAGACCTTCTTTACGTAATTATAGAAAAAAGGACATCGTTAAGTGTCCACCCGGACCAGTCTTACAAGGGACACTCAAATTTTTCTCTATTAGATAGAATTACAAATCAGTACACTCCGTCCCGAGGGTCTCTACCCAGTAATGTAAATGAAGTTCTATATCCGTTGTAGGGAAATCACTAATTGAACGTCGTTTACGCTATCTTATGTTTCCAATTTTATTTTCTTTACCCGGGTTTTACCTCAGTCTAAACAAGAAGGGATAATTTGACACTGTGTCAATTATGACCTGTATCTTGTTGTCCGACCAAGGTTTAGACCTTTCCTCATGCAATTCCGACATATAATAGTGGGAGGAATAAACGGAAAATACGTCTCATGTAGTACTCTTTACGGTCTGACCTACTTCGTATTCGACCTTAGTTCTAAAGTCCCTCTTTATATTTATTGGAGTCTATACTTCTACTGTGGTTGGAGTTCCGTCTTTCACTTCTTCTTGATTTTTCGGAGAACTACTTTCACTTTCTCATCTCACTTTTTCAACCGAATTTTGAGTTGTAAGTCTTTTGATGATAGTACCGTGGGTCATGGTAGTAAAGTGCCGTTTATCTATCCCTTTGTTACTTTTGTCATTGTCTGAAATAAAGCCCCCGAGGTTTTAGTGACGTCTACCACTGACGTCGGTACTAAAATTTTCTGCGATACCTTCTTTTCGATACTGTTTGGATCTGTCGTATAATTTTTCGTCTCTGTAATGAAATGGTTGTTTCCAGGTAAACCGGTTTCGATACCAGTCAAAAGTAAGGTTAGGGTTCTTTCTGTTACGGTTTCTTACGAGTTTGATGACGTGTTAACGTGAGTAGAGTGTACGATCATTTCATTACGAGTTTTAAGAGGTTCCGTCCGAAGTCGTTATGCACTTGGCACTTGAAGGTCTACAAGTTCGACCAAAATCCTTTCCGTCTCCTTGGTCTCTAGTTTAATGGTTGTAGACGTCCTAGTACATTTTTCGTTTTCTCAAGGTCTTTTTGTAGATAAAGACGAAATAACTGATACAGTTTTGGAAACTGACACACCTAGTATTATTTGACACCTTTTAAGACTGTCTCTACCCTTATGGTCTGGTGGACTAGACGGAGAACTCATTAAATGTACGGCTAGTCCTTCGTTGTCAATCTTGACCTGTACCTTTTTGTCTGACCAAAGTTTATCCTTTACCTCATGTAGTTCCGACATATAACAGTGGGACGAATAAATTGAAAATACGCCTCATGTAGTACTCTTTGTGACCTGACCTTCTTTGTATTAGACCTTAGTTCTAACGACCCTCTTTATAGTTATTAGAGTCTATACGTCTACTGTGGTGGGAATACCGTCTTTCACTTCTCCTTGATTTTTCGGAGAACTACTTTCACTTTCTCCTCTCACTTTTTCAACCGAATTTCGAGTTGTAAGTCTTTTACTTCTAGTACCGTAGGCCAGGGTAGTGAAGTACCCTTTATCTACCCCTTTGTCACCTTTGTCACAAATAAACCCCCTCCCCCGAGGTTTTAGTGAAGTCTACCACTGACGTCGGTACTTTAATTTCCTGTGAATGAGGAACCTTTTTTTCAATACTGGTTGGATCTGTCGTATAAGTTTTCGTCTCTGTAATGAAACGACCGATTCCAGGCAGATCAGTTCCGATACCAAAAAGAACACCAGTCCATACCTACACTCTCAACCTGATACTTCTTCCGACTCGTGGTTTCTTAACTACGAAAACTTGATAGCACAACCTCTTCTGAGAACTCTCAGGGAACCTGACGTTCCTCTAGGTCAGTCAGGTAAGACTTCCTCTAGTTGGGACCCTAAAGAAACCTTCCTTACTACGATTTCGACTTTGAGGTCATGAAACCGGTGGACTACGTTTCTCAACTGAGTAACCTTTTCTGAGACTACGACCCTCCCTAACCCCCGTCCTCCTCTTCCCCTGCTGGCTCCTACTCTACCGACCTACTGTAGTGACTGAGCTACCTGCATTCAGACTCACTTGAGGCCCTCAACCACTACCTGTCCCTTCGGACCCCACGACGTTAAGTACCCCAGAGTTTCTCAACCTGTACTGACTCACTGATTTGACTTGCCTTACCAAAAAGGTCATCAGTTCATGCCTACACTCTCAACCTGATATTTCTTTCGAATCACGGCTTCTTAACTACGAAAACTTAACACCACAACCTCTTCTGAGAACTCTCATGGAACCTGCCGTCCCTCTAGTTTGTTCAGTTAGGACTTCCTTCAGTCAGGACTTATAAGTAACCTTCCTGACTACGATTTCTACTTTAAGGTTATGAAACCGGTGGACTGAGGAACCTTTTCTGGGACTACGACCCTTTCTAACTGTCGTCCTCCTCTTCCCCTGTTGTCTCCTACTTTACCAACCTACCGTAGTGACTGAGCTACCTGTACTCAAACTCATTCGAGACCCACAACCACTACCTGTCTCTTCGGACCGCACGACGTCAGGTACCCCTATGTTTCTCAGTCTGTACTGACTCGCTGACTTGACTTGACTTGACTAATGTGACACTTTTAAATACACGTATAGAAATATACCTATATCCATTAGAAGGGACTACCGAGTCAACCATTTCTTAGACGGACGTTTAGTCCTCTGGGACGAAGATAAAGACCCATCTTTTCTAGGAGACCTCTTCCCTGTCCAATGGGTGAGGTCACAAGAACCCGAAGGGAACACCGAATCGACCATTTCTTAGACGGATGTTACACCCTCTGGACCCAAACTAGGGACCAAGCCTTCTAGGGGACCTCTTCTCTTTCCAATGGGTGAGGTTATAAGACCGGATCTCTTAAGGTACCTGACATATTAGGTACCCCAGAGTTTCTCAACCTGTGCTGCCTCACTGAAAGTACAAGTGTCTTTTCTAGATACTTACCTGTTTTTGTGGAATTCTCTACAGGTTGCAATAATCAGTAGGTGCTGTCAATTTGATTTTGATATAATTTTAAAGTGATTGAAGTTTAACTGGATGACAAAATTAAGGGTAGTATTTATTTTGTTGTGTCTTAACAAGTCTTTAATAGTTAGATTACGATTTTACATATACAGTTTTGTTTATTAGATTTGTTAAAAATTTTTCTTTTTGTTTCAACCTTTTGATTGTCGTAGAATAAAACTCTGAATCGATATTTTAATGTCATTGGTTCAGGTATACTATCTCTATCATTGTTTAGACATCTAATTATCTTGTTTTATCTCTGTCTTTATCTGGATTTGTAGAGTTTAGCTAACTAAAAGTTGTTTTCAACTTAAAAAAAAGGCCTCACTTACTTGATTTAAATCCTGTTTTACAAATAATAGGAGGTTATAAATATACAACTTCTAGATTGAGGGTTACACTACCATAAAATCTCTACCCCTGCAATCCTGTATTATCGTTTTTTTCTTCTTTCTTTCTTTTTTCCAATATATCCATTCTGTTGTTTTGGTGTTCGGTTTTGGGATTTTAATATAGTTACTATTCGACTTGTAGTAGTTTTTTTTACGTTCTAGTGATAATTCTTTTACCTTTATATCTACCGTGAATGACCGATTTCCTGACGATTTCCTGACCATGACGTTTATATTTAGACCTACTACTCTAAATAGTCACTACTCTAAACTATGTAATATTTACATATATATTTTTAAATTTATATCTTAGTATTTTTGTATATTTGTATATTATTTTGAAGTCTTATTGGTGACAAACGACGACGACGACGACGATTAGGGATAAATAAGTTTCAAAGAGGATCTTGGTTATTGAAGCCGTAGGTTCCGGAACCTGGAATAGTCTTTATGTCGTAGAACCTTGGGTGGGACCTCGTCGACTTAGTCCTGGACGTAAAATTTTCGAAGGGACTGATAAGTTGAAGTGTAATTGTAAGCTCAGGTTCGGCCGTACAAAGGTCCGTCGAGTCTCGAACGTAACTCTAGGGATCCGATGAAGTGTTCTACGGTCGTAGGGACTTCTACAAGAGGTTGACCTCTCAGAATAGGTGCTTATAAAAATTAAGATTCTTCTCAAATCACCGGAAGGGACTTAGAACCGGATCGAGACTCAAAAAAATCCTTAGGCAAAGAAAGAACGAAAATTTGGTACCGTCCTTGTCTTTAGGTAGTTTTAGGATCAACGGGACATTTACGGTAATCTTGGAACAGGAAAGGGGATTGGTCTTTCCTTAGACAATAGACGGACGGACGGACGGACGAACGGACGGACGTAAGTGGATTCGGAAAACAGGAAACTTCAATGTCTAAAGTACACATATTAAAAGTTACTTATTAATAACAAATATAGAATTGATGAAGGCAATCATCGAGTGGTTCAAATTGTGTAATTAAAAACTTTGACGAGAGTAAAAACCTCGTTAAGAGGAGGTCAGGGATTTTTAGGTTAGACTTTTAGCAAATGTACATGGTCTTTGTACGAAGCTACTGGGAACGTTTCACCGAATAAGTCACATACTACGAAACAGTGAATCGTAGACAGCTTTTCAATTTCTTGTAGGATTTAATTTCCTGTATTTTCACAAAAATTAATAGTTATAAGACACAAGTGTAGTTTATTGACCTTCTCTTTTTACATGGTTTATTTCCTTAAGAACGAAAAAAGGAGAACAAGATTTTTAGTGTACTCCAATCTTCACCTTCCTTAACTCGTTTTAGTCTTTACTATATGTAAATTGAGACTATCTGTAATATAAATTTTCATTTACTTTACCAGTGACGGACTAGAAGAAACATATGTACTTTGGTGTTACAACATACATTGTCGATGTGTTTTCGTTCGACATCACATTTTAGAGTACAACCCAACTATATGACCAATTATTAATTTCCAACGAATAAGTACGGATCCATAATTCAATGGACCCGGAATGTAATCTTGACGGTTACATAATCTCAATCAGAAACGTAAGGTCTGGTAGTACATTTCAGGAGTGATTGATGCAGAAGAGATATAGAATTACATAGAACTTTCACTTTTATAGTCGAACACATATAAAAAATTTTATCGAGGGTTTCTACTGTAATGTTGAGAAGGAAAATTATCTAAAGTTTAATCTGTGATTTCCAAAGATCATTGTATCTATCTTAAAATAAGTGAAAATATTCCTAATCGTTTAGGGTCTCTCTTTTGTCAATGAATTTAAATTTACCAGTGGGGTTCTATAAAAAAAGAGGATATAGTCCAGTTGTAAACTGTACTGAGTTTATATTACTCGGGAATACGGTTTCAGACGTAGACTTTACTTATATAAAGATTAAATTTTGTACTCGATAACACGGTTTCGAATGTAAATTTTAATTATATAAAGAGAAAACTTTTTTCGTCAGACTATATTTCAAAAGACTTTATTTTTTCAGTTCAAAGATTCAATTTTTGTTTATTAATTCCTTATCGTTCTTTACGAAGCGTTTATCTTTACATTAATTCTGTGTAGTCACCGAGTGAAGACCAAGGGATCTTTATAGTATAGGACTGGAAAGGAGATGAACTAAGAAACTTTAAGAAAGGTTTATGTAAAACGTAACTACGTTTAGGTAAGAGAAAATTGGGTAACCACAGTAAGGTCGAAAACATGGATGAGAACAATCAAAGTACACAAAAAGAAGATACCTAAAGACGTTAGTAATACGTCTTTATCCCGAACCTTTTGTTCTTCCCTAATTTAGTCAAGTCGTTGTTCGAAACCGAAAACGAAGACAACGAATATCTCCTAAATCGACTAAAAACAGTAAGAGGGGACATGGTCTCTGGTACCTTTGTTTTGGAAATTTCAAGTTTACGTGTTTGAATCGTCCTCTTTGTTGTTTGACTGATCAGAGTCGGTATGTTACAATTAACTGTAGAGTCTCTAACAAAAGTAGACTTCGTGGGAACCGTGACTAAGAACGGTCTTTTTTATTTTAGATAGTCCTGTAATCGATTTTTCTCTCTTTCTTATGATTCGTCTGCCTAACTTATCCCCTTTCAAGTTGAGGAGAAAAGTCATAACCAAGTATCGATCTACTGGGGGAACCTGAAGGTGGACAACCCTCTTTTAGGGGGTTCCCAAAGAATGAAAAGACGCGTAGAACGTTCATTCATGTGACAGTTTCAGACATGACCTGATCGAGAAGTTCTTATAAAATTATCTCTTGTCGATAGTCTTCAACTCTTAACGGATGGAGGTCTCTTCCACCTAAACAAACGACAAAACATATTATCTCTACACAGAGGAAACCCCCGTTCATAATTTGTGTAAACAGACACCGAATATCTAACCCTAAAGGATTCTGACCCCAAGGAGTTTCTCTGTGTTTGTGTCACTAACACATCGTAAGTAGATATGGATGGGTACAACAGGACACGTGTGGTGTCTCGCACTCCTGACCACCCTTACACTCGACTACGTCGGACCTCGTGGTACTCATTGTTTCAGAAAACAGAGACTGGACCCTCAGAGTACAAAAGACGGTCGTAAATACTTCACCATTGTTCGATTGAACACTTGAACTCTCGTCACATCTGAGAGTCTGGGAAATGGATGACTACAGCCTCAGGTCATTGAGGACTATAGGTTACGTGGATGGAAGGGACTCCGAAAGACTATTAATTTTAAACAGGAATTCTTTCACACTTGGTTTTACAAACCCTGTTTTACAACTAAATAGGTAATCAAGAAGCGTAGTAAATTAGATATATCACTCGTGGTTGTTTTGTGAAAATTTCCGTTCTTTGAACATCAAAATCACTTTGTCGACACCAAAGAGATACTACTTACGCCCAAAAACAACAACAAAATAATAACTTTATAAGAACTAATTGTCACGACACAATTAAAGTCAACATATCGTTTCACTGGCTCAATGTATATGTATATATTTGACCCAAGAAGGAATGTGACGTGAGATCGTTACTTGGTTTACACTATGAAAGGAGGAACTTAAACAACTTCAGATCCTTACTTATGTGTGTATATATACATAGATAAGTAGGGTTTGAGGGTCGTATAAGGAACGGGGAAAAAGGAAAACCATTGATGTTTAAACAGACACTCGAATAAAGACAAAAAATGTATCCAAGTAAACATAGTAAAGAATCTAAGGTGTATATTTACCATAGTGTACTGTAAACAGAAAAAGAGAGACCGTATGAAATGAATCCTACTATTAAAAATCCAGATAAGTATAACGATGTTTATCGTGATAAAGGAAGTAAAAATACCGACTCATTATAGAGTAACAAATGTGTATGGTGTAACATGACCATAAAATACCAAAGACGACATGACCATAAAATGCCTAAATACAACTTTATGATCAAGAATCGTCGTCTCTGAATTTGACAGTGTATTATCATTAATCGTTTAGGGTGATACTTTTCATAGACTCACCCCGCACAGGGTTAACAATTACTTAAGACGGGCACATATTATCCGGTCTTCCTTCCGTTTCTCTACCGACCGATGGGTCAACTGGGAATCGACCATGGGTCTGTATACTTACGGGGTCGACCGTACTGACGTGACAAGTGTAATATCGATGGTCAACAAGTACGGACCATAGAGGAGACTGACTGATACGTAGACACAATAATAAAGAAGATGGTGTCTTATAAAGAAAGAATAAGATCTACTCTGACAGTCACAACTCACATGTGTTACAATCCTAGAGAGTGTGTCACAATCCTAGTGAATTATGAAATAGGTTTATTTCAGAGAGTGTCATATAACTCTTTGCTCCTACATAGTTTTGGGACCGGTTTCTCGGACTCATCTTATCCACTGGCTCTTATTAGTCTTCTCAAAGATTGTTGTCTTTTAGTAAAGAGTAACACTTTTATACCAACGTATATCGTTTGTTACTTTTCAACATTTATCGCCTGAAGTACTTTTCGACGACTTAACATGAATATTATCTTCCTTGACCACCTACATACTTTTTTTCCGTATTCTAAGGAATTTTTTGACGTTTATGTTGACGGTATACTGGGTCGTTAGGGTGACGACCCGTATGTGTGGCTCCTTTGGTCTTAACTTTCTCTGTGTACATGGGGTTACAAGTAGCGTCGTGACAAATATTATCGGTCCTGTACCTTTGTTGGATCTACAGGTAATCGTCTACTTACCTATTCTTTCGACACCATGTATATGTGTTACCTCATAATGAGTCGGTAATTTTTCTTATGTAAACTTAGTCAAGACTACTCTACCTACTTTGACCTCGGCTAATATGTCTCACTTCATTCGGTCTTTCTTTTTGTGGTTATGTCATATGATTGTGTATATATACCTTAAATCTTTCTACCGTTACTACTGGGACATGCGTTCTGTCGTTTTTTCTGTGTCTACACATATCGTCTGAAAACCTGAGTCTCCCTCTCCCTCTCCCACCCTACTAAACCCTCTTACCGTAACTTTGTACATATGATAGTACATTCTTATCTTAGTGGTCAGATACAGGCTACGTCCAATGTCGTACGAACCCGGACCACGTGCCCCTACTGGGTCTCCCTACAACACTCCTCCCTCCACCCTCCCCACAAGTACAAACCCTAGCGTACATGTGGGCACCACCTAAGTACAGTTACATACCGTTTTGGTTATGTCATAACATTTCATTTGATTTCATTTTTATTTTTAAATTTTTTTTTATTTTTTATTTTTTTTAAAAAAATTTTTCCGTATTCTTATTCTTTGTTCGTCTGATTTTCTTTTATAAAAGGAAGAGACAAAGTTTGACTACAATATAGATCATAAGTAACTGGGCTTCTTATATTACTAGAATTCGTATCTTTAATGATGAGTTCCCACGTTCACTGTTACGATCTGTATCCATCTACGATAAGTTCGTAAGAAACTCTTTCACTAATAATTGGGTATAAAAGTTTACTCTTAGTCTCGGAGTGTGTCTGACCAATTTGAATTTCGTGATTATTCCCCGTTTCGTGTTCAAACTCGAGTCTAAAGAGACTATGGTTTCGGAGTAATCAAACTGGTAGAAATCAGGTTTATAGGTCTCCCAACACGTCTAAATTTCTCTACTACCTGTTTTACAAGTCACGTTACACTCTGTGTATAATTTAGTGACTCACGATAATAACAACTATTAAAATTACTCGATCTTTTACCCTCACCTGAATTCTCAGTCTAAAATTGTGTTCTTTAGACCAAGTATTTAAGTTACTTGTGAAAGGTTTACGAACGAGGGTAACCCAGTAACCTGACGACACAGGACACTTGTCTTGATTCAGAAGTGGGAACCCCTGGAATGGTAAGTGAACCTCCGTTCGTTCATGTTACCGTTAAAGTTCCGGCATCAACTTCACCTCAAGATCCCTCCAATCATGTTCGTAACATTTTTCAGTGTTTTCTGTGTGGACAAAACATGACCCACAAAATCCTAGTTCTGTAAAAGAGATCGTCGTAAAAGTTATCTGTGTGAATGAACTCTACCCAACCAACCGAGAAGGTATACAGGTTCATAAGGTGTTTACAGAAACGAAAGAACCGGTCTCATAGTAGAGATCATCTAACTCTACCCTAGAGTCAGGGTAGAGATCCTAGTAGAGACCCACCTAAATGGTGGGTCCTAGTCGTTGTAGGTCTTTCTGGTTGTAGTCACGTTCAAACTTCAGAGAACAGACTGGTTTCCGTCTTCCTTGAAGAAAGTGATTAGATCTATGAAGGAATGTGACCTGAAGTTTTTACTTGGTTTATACTACGAAAGGAGGGACTAAAACAGTTTTCACACCTTAACAATCGGTGAGTCAGTACATACTGAGAAACGTTAGGGTACCTGATAGTGAGTGGTCCGAAGAGACAGGTACCTTAAGAGGTCGTTCTAATGGTATCACCCATCAGTAAGGGTAGAGGTCCCCTAAAGGTATGGGTTCCTACTTTGGGTCTAGAGAATGTAACGTCCGTCTAAGCAATGACAGACTCGGTAGTCCCTTCAGGGACTTAAACAGTGTTGGTTTCTTGTTTTTCGATATGATAAAAAGGATGTAACAATAGACATGTAGTTTAACTTGATTTTTTCTTATTAAAGTTCCTTAGATGAGGGACCTGTTAGTTTAAACTTCATTTCGTTGAAAACTGAAGGTTTTGAAGGGTTTAGGAAAGTCAAATCAAGTCAGTAAGTCAGTACAGGCTGAAAAACACTGGGGTACTCGGTGTCGTACCGTCCGGAGGGACAGGTAGTGGTTAAGGGTCTCAAGTGGGTTTGGGTACAGGTAACTCAGTCACTACGGTAGGTTGGTAGAATAGGAGACAACAGGGGAAGAGGACGACGGGAGTTAGAAAGGGTCGTAGTCCCAGAAAAGTTTACTCAGTCGAGAAGCGTAGTCTACTGGTTTCATAATCTCAAAGTCGAAGTCGTAGTCAGGAAGGTTACTTATAAGTCCTGACTAAAGGAAATCCTACCTGACTAATCTAGAGGAACGTCAGGTTCCTTGAGAGTTCTCAGAAGAGGTTGTGGTGTCAAATTTTCGTAGTTAAGAAACCGTGAGTCTAAAGAAGTGTCAGGTTGAGAGTGTAGGTATGTACTGGTGTCCTTTTTGGTATCGGAATTGGTCTACCTGGAAACAACTGTTTCATTACAGGGACGAAAAGTTATACGACAAATCCAACCAGTATTGAAAGGAAGGTTCCTCATTCGCAGAAAATTAAAGTACCGACGTCAGTGGTAGACGTCACTAAAACCTCGGGTCTTTTTATTTCAGACTGTGACAAAGATGACAAAGGGGTAGATAAAGGGTACTTCACTACTCTGACCTACGGTGCTAGAATCAAAAGACTTATAACTCGAAATTCGGTTGAAAAAGTGAGAGGACAGAGTGGAAGTAGTTCTCCGAGAAATCAAGAAGAAGTGAAAGACGGTATTCCCACCACAGTAGACGTATAGACTCCAATAACTATAAAGAGGGCCGTTAGAACTAAGGTCAGATACGAAGGAGGCCGGGTCGTAAAGACAACTACATGAGACGTATATTCAATTTATTTGTCCCACTGTCATATGTCGGAACTGCAGCATGAGGAAAAGGGCTTAGGAAATCCTGATTCATTTATTCAACATTCATTCAATCAATTCGATGAATAATACGAGACTTCTGTGCAAGGGTTGAGAGAACTCGAAGAGACGGAGATTATGCACGTATATCAAACCTCAGTTGGGTTCGTCTCTTAGTTAGGGGATCTCTGGTCACTTAAACCTCTCTTCCGATTAATAGTACCTCTTCCTTCAAAGGTTTCGGTGGAAAGTAGGAAAGACTAAGGAGTGTTAGAGAGAATTTTCTCCCTAAACTTTTCCTCCCGACGGAACAGGAAACAGATGAAAAACTTGACCTTGTCGACGGTCGTAAATGGTTCTTATCTTTATCGTTCTTTATCTCTTCTCTATTCGTTTGAACAGGAAATAACAACGTTCTCGGTGAGACCCTTTAGGGTAGGAAATAGCGACGAGACATGTTGAAGTTCAAGGTCCCCTTTTTTTTTTTTTTCTGTCCACCTGACTTAGACTCGGTGACACCTATATGGTGGGGTTTAGGTAAGAGATTTTTGTTTATTCCTGGGTCACCACGACCTCTTCTGAGAACTCTCAGGGAACCTGTCGTGGTCTCTAGTTTGGTCAGTTAGGATTTCCTTTAGTTGGGACTTATAGGTAACCTTCTTGTCTACGACTTCGACTTTGAGATTATGAAACCGGTAGACTACACTTCTCGTTTGAGTAACCTTTTCTGGGATTACGACCCTTTCTAACTCCCGTTCTCCTCTTCCCCTCCTGTCTCCTACTCTACCAACCTACCGTAGTGGCTGAATTACCTGTACACAAACTCGTTTGAGTCCCTCCATCACTTCATGTCCCGTCGGACCACACGCCGTCAGGTACGCCAGCGTTTCTCGGTCTGTACTGACTCGCTGACTTGTCGTTTGGTCAAGTAATTTGTGTGGTGTAAGACCTCGATCTTGACTACAAATAAGTGCAGACTCCTAACGACTTTGAAGATGGTCGTTTCTCACTTGGTTTCAATCCGAGTATTTACGAACCACGATCCTTTAATAGTAGAGTCTTCATTAAAAGAAAATTGAAATAGTTACTTCTCTCGTGTTTGGAGAGAACCTTCCTCGTTTCGTCCAACGAGTCTATTACGATAGATGATAAAGTATGTGGACTAAAAAAAAGAGAGAGAGAATTTTTTCTTTGTTTCAGTTCTAAACAGGGCAGACGAGTATCCGTAGTTTTTAATAGTTCCAGGCGAGTAAATAGGACTACAGAGTCTCATTTCGCAAACGAGAACACGTGACTCTTCTTCGACTTCCCTTGAGACACCTCAATCTGTCTCTTCTACTTAACACGGGCTTAGTCGCGTATGGGCAGTGACGGTTACTAAATGTGGGGGCTTGCAGACCGAGAAGTTTTGTCCACTCATCTACTTATAAACACAAATGGAACCTCCAAATATGACGTCCTGAGGACTTCCCTTTACCCTGTCACCTTTACTTTGGACTAATTAAGACTACACTCTCCGTAAGACACTCTCCCTTTAATTTGGAACCTCGGAACCCCTAACGATGAAAGAGACCGAGAACTTATTTTAACTTACAACGTCTTCGATAACACTTCACGGCAGAAATTGAAAAGTCCTTTTTCAAATTTGTGAAACAAAGAAAAAAGCAGTCTTTAATAAGAAAATTATTAGAATCTGAAAAGTATCCTAAAAAGAACCTTTCGAAAGTAAAGGAACTATCCATACCTTTACACGAGAAATGTTTTCATTTTATAAGAGATTTGGGAACAGATGTGTTAACTTTGTGTGGGAAAGTCCCTTCTTGTCCACCCAGCGAAAATGTGTTTCCTTTCTCGATCGTAACTCCTCTTCCATAACAGACAGGATCCATGTATGTAATTGAAACACACGATCCACGTAGACCCGAAGGTTCCACCGCAATCCCCATTTCTTATACGGACGGTCATCTCTGTGTTCTCTACGTTCAAGTTAGGTACCCAGGACTGCGAGGGGACTTTTTCCCGTACCGTTGGGCGAGGTCATAAGAACGGACCTCGTAGGGTGCCTGTCTCCTCGGACCGCCTAATGTCAGGTATCCCAGTGTTTCTCTACTTGTGCTGACTTCGTCGGATCGTACGTGGGTGGGGATCCATGTACGCAATTGGAACTATTGGAGTCGTTAAAATACAACTATTACATGTATAACTACGTCATCTTACGTTGTCACACTATTAAAGTTTATTAGTACGACAATCTTGGTCCAACAGTGATAGTAAAAATAATATCAATAGGCACCACGAGTAGATATTAAGTAGTCCTCCTCCTCAGCACTAGTATCAGGGTACCCCCGTAGATGCTGTAGAGTTGAGACACTTCGTCCGTGTAACAGATGAAATGGAGATTAGGAGTGTTACTGGTGTTATAAATAATAATAATAATGGAATATCTCCCCCTGGGTCTCAAATTCGTTCCCAAACTCTGACTTTTCGAGTTAAACTCCTTGGTTTTCAGTGTTTGTCCTTTTCAGTCCTTCTTTACTTAAGTCCTCTTGACCTTATTCTTAGAGGGGGTTCTACCGTATCCTGAACGTGTGGACATTTAGAAATTGATATATTTGAATTCCTACGTTCGTCATCTTAACACAAAAAGATTTTAATTGGACTTAAAAATGATTTCTATATCTCTTTATGATATAAGACACTCACAGGAGTACTAGTCAGTACAGGTTGAGAAAGGTTGGAAGACTTGACATAGGGTGGTTCGACAGGTACCCTAAAGGGTTCGTCCTTATGACCTCATCCAACAGTAAAGGATAGCTCCCCCTAGAAGGACTGGGTCTCTAACTGGGATGTAGAGAACACAGAGGACGTAACCGTCCACCTAGTAAAGGGTGGTACGATGGACCCTTAGGGATATAGAAAGTGAAAGTCAAGTCAGTCAGTCAGTACAGACTGGGAAAACTAGGGTTCCTGACACATCGTGTGGTCCGAAGGGACAGGTAGTGGTTGAGGACCTCGAACGAGTTTGAGTACAGGTTACTCAGTCACTACGGTAGGTTGGTAGAGTAGGAGACAGTAGGAGAAGAGGAGGACGGAAGTTAGAAAGGGTCGTAGTCCCAGAAAAAGTCACTCAATCAAGAAGTGTAATCCATCGGTTTATGACCTCAAAGTAGAAGTCGTAGTCAGGAAGGTCACTTATAAGTCCTGACTAAAGGAAGTCCTGATTGAACAAACTAGAGGGACGACAGGTTCCCTGAGAGTTCTCAGAAGAGGTTGTGGTGTCAAGTTTTCGTAGTCAAGAAGTCACAAGTCGAAAGAAATATCAAGTTGAGAGTGTAGGTATGTACTGATGACCTTTTTGGCATCGGAACTGATCTGCCTGGAAACAGTCGTTTCGTTACAGAGACGAAAAATTATACGACAGATCCAAAGAGTATCAAAAAGGAGATTCGTCTTTAGTAGACGACTAAAGTACCGATGTCAGTGGTAGACGTGACTAAAACCTCGGGGGTTTATATCAGACAGTGACAAAGGTAACAAATGTGTAACTACACGGTACTTTACTACCCTGACCTACGGTGCTGGAAACAAAAGACTTACAAATGAAAATTCGGTCGAAAAAGTGAGAGGAGAAAGTGAAAGTAGTCCTGCGAGAAATCAAGAAGAAGTGAAAGACGGTCTTCCCACCACAGTAGACGTATAGACTCGAATAACAATAAAGAGGGCCGTTAGAACTAAGATCGAACACAAAGTAGGTCAGGTCGTAAAGAGTATTGTATAAGACGTATATTCAATTTATTCGTTCCACTGTTATATGTCGGAACTACATGAGGAAAGGGTTAAACCTTGGTCAAACAACAAGGTACAGGCCGAGATTGACAACGAAGAATTGGACGTATCTCTAAAGAGTCCTCTGTCCAGTCCACCAGACCAAAAGGGTAGAGAAATTCTCAAAAGGTGTCAAACAACACTAGGTGTGTTAGTTTCTGAAACCGTATCAGTTATTCCATCTTCATCTACAAAAAGACCTTGAGAGAGCGAAAAAGATACTAGGTTGTCTACGACCGTTAAACTAGAGACCTTGGGATATAAGACGATCACAGTTTATGAATTAGAGACAGGAAACCTGACTCAAAGTAGATTCTCAACTTCTATAAAGACATCACTCTTCCGAATTGTCCCTCCCCGTCACGGATCCGGGACCACCTAGTAGGTAGGGTCAACCATAAGTGAATCTGTGCGGGAAGGGAAAGTTAAAAGCTGGTTCACCTGGTGACTCCGTTTCGGAGTCAGATGACCGGACCGGCCGGTTCCGGACAACCGAGAGACATAGCGGAGGAAAGACGAGAACCACTCGTTCTCAGTGGGATGGAAAACTAGAAGAGTACAACGTCTCTGACACTCCTATACAATTCGGACGGAGGTGTTGTAAGAGTCTCCTCCAAAGAAGACTCGAGGTGCTCTTGTTCGGAGTTGGGAGTTGAAAATCCCCGTTGAACTAATTCCTTTACGTCATAGTTTTGTCCTCACGACGACCGAATCAGAGTGGGAGACACTCGGACTATGTCTGTGTCCTGTGTTAGACTACAACTAATGACTTTGGTTCGTCCTTGGACGGTCCAGAAGGGTCCAGGTCTTGGGGTCACAGGAGACGGAGAACAAACATTCTTCGAAATCGAAGGAACTAGTGGTTCTCAAAGTTTCTCGTTTAAAGTAGTCTTTTCACTTTTTTATGTTTTTGTTTCCTTTTGTCACTTTGCTCTTTTATTATCGAATTGACACTTTGTTTTAGTTCCTGAAGACCAAAGAGGACTTTTCGATGTTTATTATAGGATTCGATATAGGGACTCAACGAAATATCTATGATATTGAGGATGTTCCATTTTCTTCAATTGAGGTACGACTGGTGTTTGTGTATCTGGGGTCTGGTCGACTTTGGTTTTCAACTATTACAATTGAGAGTTTTATGGTGAGGTAAACGATTCGTGGTCGATTAGTCTTCCTACACGTCATCAACTAGTCCGTAGGATGTTAGAAGGGGGATTAAACAGAAATTCTTAGGAAGGGACTTTCGGCAACCGTCACTTTCCCTTTCGGTCGTCTCTCAACCCCAGAACACTCGTCTCAACGGAGAAGAGGACGAACCGTAAGACGTTATTTGTGACATGAAAGGAAGTGGTGTTGGTTGCAGTCTTCTAACCCAAACAATGGTTCAAACCAACTCATTGTACTACCTTTGTCGGGAGGTAGGGGGGGTTGGGTTGTTTGTCTTTTAGGAATGAGACGGGTCTCGACTAATCGTGACTTACTCTCACTCTTACGTCCGTCCAGAGGGACCACCGAGTCTACCATTCCTTAGACGGACGTCAAGTCCTCTGGGTCCAAACTAGGGACCCAACTCTTTTAGGGGACCTCTTCCCTTGCCGATGGGTGAAGTCGTAAGAACGGACCTCTTAGGGTACTTGTCTCCAGGGGTCTCTCGATGTCAGGTACCCCAACATTTCTCAGGTTGTACGGACTCATTGACAGTGAGTGAAAAAGTTCTTACGTCCGTATAATAGAGGATGATTGAACAAGAACTTTTACTTTTTTCCCCTATTTCTCAGAAACTTCCATTTTCCACAAAACCTTATGAGATAATTCACGGACGAAAATTCGAGTCTCAGTTTTGGTTTGGGACAGGGATGATGGAAGATCGACCAGAGGATCTTTAAAAAAAGAATTAAAGACCTTTAAGTCACAGGAGTAAATGTTTCCCCGTATTATTATTGAAGTAATGTTCTCAAAAGACTTCTAAATTCTAATTGATTTACATTTCGACAATATTTCGAAAGTATACAGTCTGTAACGAATGTCCGAAAACACGTATTATTGAGTAAATTAGGAGTGGGATTGGTGTACTTATCTACAAAAATAATAGGGGTGTAATGTCACTGGTATCATGTCTCTATAATTCCTTAAACAGGTTCTAGTGTACCGATTATTTCTTTTTGACCCTAAAAGAGAGGTCCTACAAATATAATCTCAAGTATAAAGATGAGTGGGACGACACGACAAAGTGGTATTTCGGATTTTCACCAATGGTATTTTGATTAACAGATTGAGTCCTAGAAAAACTCATTTTCACAGTGATTTTATTAATGAGACCTTGTACTACACATTTGTCTCTAAGAGGGTTTCTTTACTTTTGCATGCTCGTGAAATTACGTGGGGAGTTATGAAGTGTGTCTCGGAACTTGTAGTTTTGTCTTTTTTTCATTAGGTTGTACTAATTCTCCTTTTCGGTGTGAACATAAACAAAACGACTTCGAACGTATGACGTTCCAAAAGTAGTTTTCAGTATTATTCTTTTATTGGGTATAGAAACACAACTGATTCAGATTGATATAGTTTAAAGAGAAGGGAATGGTTGGACGTCAGTGGTGGTGGTGGAAGGGTGACAGTTGGATGACATTTAGACGGAATCGTAGAGACGTCTAGTGTGGTGACTAGACTAGATGGGTATGTCTTTAATCAGGTCCAGGAGTGACTGTGACTCTCGTTAACGAGTCTGAGGTACCGGTCTCTGAAAGGGCGACTTCGGAAAGACGGGACTTCGTAGCGAGTAGAAGGTTACTCTTATAAGAGGGAGAGTTATTAGTCCCCAGACGTCGTCCTCCTTTAGTCATTTCGACAGGTCACTCTCCGACTGACCAAGAAAAAACAAGAGTGACGACTTAACGATAAAAAGATCCGTATCGAGTGTAAACAAATTCGAAACAACGATGTATCTACTGAGTGACAGACCGTAATTTTTATTTCACTGGCCGCAGTTAGTTACGTATAGACAACTTGTGGATAAAATTCATGTGTCCCTCGGACTGGAAGTCAGAATACGTCGGTTTAAAAGAGGTAACACGACTACTTCTCAAACGAAAAGGGAGGTTCCGGGTGATGAGACAGGAACGGGAGCAACTGGGAGAAAACCCAACAGAACTGAAGGACGGGTCTACTTGTTCCCGTGAAACTTAAGACCAGGTCCAAATGACCTACAACCGGTGAGAAGGTATACGACCACGTTTACCTTTTGTCGCTTTTAAAGGGAACACCTACCAGAAAGGATTATTGATAAGTGTTGGGACAGATCCCTACCCCTCAGGTCCGTTGTGTTACACGAGTTACGTCCACATAAAAAATATCTGACGACGTTTTACTTCGTGGGATTGTGAGTGACCGAATTTTTGTTATTCAAACAACGGAGTACATGAAAGATACCTAATCCTCAGACCCTTGTCGACTTAACTTACCAAGACCGAGTCCTAGTGAGTACTTCAACGTTACTACTATTGGTGGTCCCAGTAGAAGAGTTAGTAGAAGTCCCAGTAGTCGAAGTAGAAGACTGGTAGTCTATTAGAAGACTTCCGAACTGGAGAGTCTCTATCTCAGGGGAAGGTTCTACCAAGTGTACTGACAACCAGCCTCCGGAGTCAAGCAATACTACACTTTAAGACGTAACCCAACGAATTTACAAGAGTTCTGTACCGTCGACGACAGGGATCTTTTTTACTAGTTCTCCTTCTTAGTCACGGAAAAAAGTGAAACGGTGTGACAGTGAAGGTTACATAAAGTAAGTAATCTTCGTTCAGAGATTCAGGTCGAGTGTACCTTTGATCTGAAGTGAAACACCTCCGTTCTCACAGTTTCTTAACACTTTTATAAGGTTCTAGTGGAGTTACCCACGTAGTCAGTCCCAAAAGGTCTCTTTGTCTTGGTTGCCCCGTAGATCGATAGATCGATAGACATCCGTAGTACTTCTTAACCGAGTGTGTTAATGTCTCACCGTTCAAATTTTAGTCTTTACGGTTATAGGGTCAAGACCAGTTCCCGGTCTTTGAGGATCTCTTGGTCCTTCTCGATTACAAGGGTAAGTTTCTGTTACTCCGTCTACTTTATTTTTCCCGTCAGTAAGTAAGAGAAGTTCGGAAGTCGACTAATTTACTCCGGGTGAGTGTAATATCTTCCGTTAAACGAAAAAAGTTCGGGTGACTAATTTATAATTACAGTAGGTTTTTGTAGGAACGTCTTTGTTGTCTTTTTTCAAATGCTTGATAGACCCATAGGGTACCGGGTTAGTCCAACTATGTATTTTAATTCGTAGTGTCATTCGTAAGTCTTTTCAAATAGTTGTTACTGTATAAACACAACAAGTTGTGTATAAACACAACACGGAGATCTTAAAGTAATTAAATGACTGGGTAAGAGACCTTTTGTAATTATTACGAACAGACTTACCTTATAATATTAAACGTCTGGTGGAGACTTTCGTGTCACAGGTTCTACTCTTTCGATTCTAGGTCTCTCCAGTTCGTTGAACAAGTTTCGGAGTCTAGATTGACCTTCTACTTTTTTTTTTTTTTTCAGTTTCCTTTCCAAGAGACTCAGATGCACACCTGAAAAGGAAGTTCGTCGGAAAAATCGTTGACATGTAAGAGNTTAAACGTCTGGTGGAGACTTTCGTGTCACAGATTCTACTCTTTCGATTCTAGGTCTCTCCAGTTCGTTGAACAAGTTTCGGAGTCTAGATTGACCTTCTACTTTTTTTTTTTTTTTCAGTTTCCTTTCCAAGAGACTCAGATGCACACCTGAAAAGGAAGTTCGTCGGAAAAATCGTTGACATGTAAGAGGATTATAAACACCTCTGGTCCAGTCACAAAAGAGGGTTACAAATCATCTCTCTAAGGAAAACATTTACTTCGAAATATCTCTAACTTTCCATGAATTTTCCATTCGGTTAGATGACTTCCATTTACACCTACTCCGACATCGTCTACTTTAGGACGGTCGAGACAGACAGGAGGACCGACTGGAAATCCGTAGGAGTTCTTAGACTCTATGAACCGAACTGTAGGTGATCGGATCCAGGGTAACCGGAGTTAGAACTCTTACTCCCAACACCCTCCCTTTTTTTCGGGTAAAGAGTTCATTCCTTCTTCATGACCCAATAGTGACAGTCAAATGAAAGTCGGTCTCTCCGTAGATTGAGACAACAAGACTTCGTAAACAGGTTCTCCTTTTTGAACTCCAAGTTAAACCATCCGTCTCATAAGTAAATACTAAATGAAACTTGGGGAACATGAAATTTACACAAGAATCGACATAACAAAGACTTCAATCTCAGAAACAAAAGACGTAACATTTTACTCTTAATGTTTTTTTTTTTTTTTAATCATCCTACGGTCTCGTTTTTCCAAAACTTTTCAATGAACCGTTTCACTTACCCTTGTGTTAAATCTTACAGACTGATGTAATGAAAAATATTAATCTTGTAAAGTACTAATATTTACCAACTAATATTTTGGAGTCGGTTGGACAGTCGGTCTGTGGAAGTCTTCGAGACTTTTCTTACGAAAAATTCGACCTTTTTAGGAGTGGAGGTGTTATTTCATTCTATTTTATTGTGAGGGTGCAGGGTTCACTCTTTTCTTGTCACCGGTAACTGCTCAATCCGATTTTAGTTATACGACTCCGGGATGACTTCTGAGAGTAAAGGGTAGTAGACGTCCTGGAAAATCAAGGACTGGGGCTACGAAGTTCTATATTGGTGTAGGACACGTAAACGTCTAGAGTTAAGTTGATTTTATTTTACCCGTTTGTAATTAACTCTTAATTATCCAAAACACGATCAACTCTCCTATATTTGTCGTCATTGTTTTTCTGTGGTGGAACCCTTCGAGTCAAGTCACCCTGTCCAATTGCTCGTGGGACCAGTATCTATGTGGTACGATGTGTCGTTATCATCTATCTTATGTTCTCTGTCTCGTTCCCACTATTTTGATCCCGAAGAGCTATATTGTCAGAACACGACCTACAAAGCTTCTTTAGATTAAAGAACCTTTACCTTTTCAATCGGTTCGTCCCCCATCTCCTCACCCCACTATCCACCTCCCTTCTTATCAGTCAGACTTCGGAACGTCGTTCCGATACCCTTCAAACGTAGGGGGTCTCGGAGATCCTTTCAGAATCGTCGTACTCGTCCTCTCCCTCGAAGATCGAAGGACGAGTCGACGTCGTGATACTACGATCTACGGTCATGATTGTCTCCGGAACCGTTGAGTGTGAGACGGGACCGGTCCGAGGATCGGAAGTCGGGGGTTCCACCGTCGTCGAGAGTTAAGATTCGTTCGTCAACAAAAGTAGACAACGATAAAACTAAGAAGGTTAGAAAAATTTTTGAAACAAGAGTAAAAATAACTCTATGCATACACTAACGCACACATAATCAGTGAGTCAGTACAGGTTGAGAAACGTTGGGATACCTGATATCGGATGCTTCGAGGAGACAGGTACCTTAAGAGGTCCGTTCTTAGGACCTCACCCAACGGTAAAGGAAGAGGTAATAACTCTATAGTCAAGTCAAGTAAGTGAGTCAGCACCAGTTGACAAACGTTGGGGTACTTAGTGTCGTGCGGTCCGGAGGGACAGGTAGTGGTTAAGGACCTCAAGTGAGTCTGAGTACAGGTAACTCAGTCACTACGGTAGGTCGGTAGAGTAGGAGACAGTAGGGGAAGAAGAGGACGGGGGTTAGGGAGGGTCGTAGTCTCAGAAAAGGTTACTCAGTCGAGAAGAGTACTCCACCGGTTTCATGACCTCAAAGTCGACATCATAGTAAGGAAGGTTTCTTTAGGGTCCCAACTAGAGGAAGTCTTACCTGACCAACCTAGAGGAACGTCAGGTTCCCTGAGAGTTCTCAGAAGAGGTTGTGGTGTCAAGTTTTCGTAGTTAAGAAGTCACGAGTCGGAAGAAGTGTCAGGTTGAGAGTGTAGGTATGTACTGGTGTCCTTTTTGGTATCGGAACTGATCTGCCTGGAAACAACCGTTTCATTACAGAGACGAAAACTTATATGATAGATCCAACCAGTATTGAAAAGAAGGTTCCTCATTCGCAGAAAATTAAAGTACCGACTTCAGCGGTAGACGTCACTAAAACCTCGGGGGGTTTTATTTCAGACTGTGACAAAGGTAACAAAGGGGTAGATAAAGGGTACTTCACTACCCTGGTCTACGGTACTAGAAACAAAAGACGTACAACTCGAAATTCGGTTGAAAACGTGAGAGGTGACAGTGAAAGTGGTCCTCCGAAAAATCAAGGAGAAGTGAAAGACGGTATTCCCACCACAGTAGACGTATAGACTCCAATAACTATAAAGAGGGTTAGAACTAAGGTCGAACACAAAGAAGGTCAGGTCGCAAAGAGTACTACATAAGACGTATATTCAATTTATTCGTCCCACTGTTATATGTCGGAACTGCATGAGGAAAAGGATAAACCTTGGTCAGACAACAAAGTAGAAGTCAAGATTGACAGCGAAGGACTGGACGTATATCCAAAGAGTTCTCCGTCCAGTTCACCAGACTATAAGGGTAGAGAAAGTCTGGTTACAATTTATAAAAATTAGGTTTCTCATGTTGTACTGAACTACATTATGTATCGTGTTTTATTCAATCAACGTCGATAACGAAGTGTTTGGATTGTGAAAAAAAGAATACTACTTTTGAGAATTTTAGACGATAGAATTCTTAAACGGTTATACGTTACGTTATAACAACTGATATCAAAGTGGTACGATATATAATGTAGGAATAATGATTAAATAGAATATTGATCTTCAAAACTTACGGAAGTGAGTAAAACGGGGGAGGGAGGGGTGTGGGGTAGAGACCATGCGTGGTAGACGAGAGACAAAGGTATTAAAGTCAAACGAGTCTGAGTTGTATATTTACTCTACTATGTCGTAAACAGAAAATTACAAACTTAATATAGTAAATCGTATTAAGGGAGTTCTAGGTGGGAGGTGTAAAAAGTTTACCGTCCTATAGGAAGAAAATACAGATTTATTATTTACGTATATACACACACACACACACACCCACCCACACACACACACACCCACCCACACCCACACACACGTACACACACACGCACATATACAAAATGTAGAATAAGTACGTAAGTAGGTAATTACTTTGTGTACTAACAAGGGTATGGAACTAATAACATTCACTATGACGCCACTCTTAAGTTATACAAAAATCAAATAAAGGGTACAACCTAAGAGAGACGAACTTTCCGGATCGTATCGAGTACAATAGGACTATTCTGTAACTGTTTATGTTCGAGGATCGTGTCCCAATCACGACTTATTACTTAATTAAATATCTACTTTCTTACTCATCAATCTGTCTATGTATTACTTGACTCGTACATGAGTAAGATTTTTATTCTGGATCAAAACCGTTTCTTCAGTACGTAAATGTCGTTGTAACACCCTACCTTCTTGTCACAGAAGTTCCTTACCTCTTGAAGGATTCTAAGAATTTGTCTTTTCCCTTACTGGTGTCTAACTGACATTCGTACAATTTGATGTGACTTCTAAAATATCAGGAGATAGTAGTACGAAGTTGTTTGTTCTCCCCTTTTAATCAGTAGTCAAACGTAAACTTATAAATACTTGATGTTTCACGTGGGACAGATAAAGACAACTTTTTACTTTCAAGGTTACCTTTCCAAAATACGAAGAGAAATATTTGAAGAAATTAGGAATCCAAATGAAGACAACACGAAAGTATGTCGGAAACCTTCAGTCCAGTCTCAATAGACTTTTGTCAAAAGTAAAAGTTACTCCGGTATTTCAAATTTTACATCACTTTCGACACATAACTGAGATATCGTAAACTCCGAGACTCCCGATCCCACTTATCTGACATGAAAAGAAAAAGCCCCCCTGTTAAAAGAGTCATTCGAGACCGTTCTCTTCTGGTCTGTCCCCTTAATCTCCCTGTCAAACTAAAGAATCCCTCTAGTTACTTATACTGTTCTATTATCTACCATGTGTCGACCCCAGTTCAAGTCTTCTTCACTACTGTTCCTTGTCTCCTCCCTTGTTCTACTCGCAAATATCTTTGTCTCGGATCACGACCCACCTTTTAGTCTACGGAGTCCCTTCTGTCCTCAATCACCCTATTCGTCTCGTTAGTTCTATAGATTCTGTGAGTCTCCCAGGGGGTCCTTGCGTATATGAAGGAGGAGTTTCGGTGTCCCTGTAGAGACTTGTCGTCAGGCACGTCACTGTTGTAGTCTGTACCTAAGACCTAATAAGAGGGAACACACTGTACGAGGGGTTCCCTTCCGTCCTCCCATAAAGGTGGAACACTTCCAGTTTTCGTCCCTTTGTAGAAAAAGAACACCGGTAAAGGTGGTACCCTGTATCACTCTGACTCGTCCTTCTTTTGCCAGAAGCTTTAATTTATGGGGACGTAACTTTAAGTAAGAGATGATAAGTAAGTGGTCGGTTCATTAAGTCGGAGTTATCGGAGTTAAAGAAGTGGGTGTTTTATTCTTATTATTATAGACATAGGCTACCGATGACTTCCGAAATTTACTCTCTTACTACTACTACTACTTTTACTTTTACTACTTTCGTTTGTAGACACATTTTTCATAATTATAGTCGTCTGTGACAATACTCCCAAAGTGTGTGTAGTTCAGTTTGGATATAACTTCTCTGTATTACACCCGGTTCACGGACATATTGTGGTACGTGTGACTCCCACGGAATATTTACCGTAGACAGAGCGACTACGTCCGACCCCACTAATACCACTACAATAATAGTAAGAAAGGGGGACTCTAGGTTAGTGATCCCGGAGATCACATCAATTGTCTTATACGGAAGAGCACGGAATGTACTGAGTGTAATGATCCTTAAGAATAGACTTCCGTCACACTAGGCTCGTCTTAAATTCGGTGGACGTTCTCTCGTTTTTGTCGAAATAAATGTAATAAGAGTTGTATGAATAAGAGTAAGTGCATTAATTTTTTATCGTCCTGATAGTCCTCCCATTAAACCCCCGTACCACTTATAACTTTCTACCCTTGTTTTACGAATCTTCGTCCCTTTTATAGATATACATCTCTTGTATACGGTCTTCTGTTTTTATCTCTTTCATAGATATAGATCTCTTATATACATTATTGGAAAAACCATTTATTAAAAAATTTTTTATTGTATATATTTATAAATGTCCTTCTCACTATTCCACTGCCGTCTACGTAACCGCCGTAATCTCAGTCCGAGAATTGGACCATTCGACAGAATGTTCAGAGTTGAAAGAACAGGAACAGATGACTAGTTTTTATGAATACAGACGGAGTACCTTGACCGAGACAAATTGTTTCAAAATATATATACATACATACATATACACGTCTTACACGATCAGACACGTATCATCAGTGAGTTATTTACAATCGAGAAAGAGGTTGAAGTATAGAGATTTAAGGGGTTGGTATTATCGACTTACTCCGTAAGGGTTACGTAACACAATTTTTATGATTAAATACCTGGGAGGGACTATGGTACATTCTAGAAATATGGGGAACCCCGTCTCCCCCTCTTTACAAATCTTGAAACATAATATACTGGTTCCTAATAATATTAATCCGTTTAGTATTTTGATCATTCCTAGTTGTTAGTTCAAGTCAAGTCAAGTCAAGGAGTCAGTGCAGACTGAGACGCTAGGGTACCTGACGTCGTTCGGGAAGTAACTAAGAAATAAAAAAAAACTCAACGGAAAAAAAATTTCAAAAAAAAATTAAGTTAAGAAAAATATTAAGTCTTATAAAATTTACTAAAAGAAGTTATCCGAATTATTCTTCTACTTGTCTTTTATTTTTAATTTCTTGATCTGGTGTCACGAATCGTTAATTAATCGACGGATTCCTTATGGTTCCCTTTTCTACTGAAACCTTCTCCTGTGAGACATATCCATCATTTATACGGTGAAACGGTGTACGTCTATTTTGCGACATTACCCGTGTTTATACCTTTTATTTGAGACATTTTTATTTTAAGGTTTACTCTTAAATCTTTTCAAAAGGTTGAGAAACACTGGGGTACTTGAGATCGGGTGGTCCGAGGAGACAGGTACCCTACGAGGTCCGTTCTTATTACTTCATCCAACGGTATGGGAAGAAGTCCCCTAAAAGGACTGGGTTCCTAACTTGGGGCCAGAAGGTGTGACGTCCGTCTAAGAAATACTAGACTCGGTGGTCCCTTCGGACTCCTCTTACATAATGAGTTCCTCTTACAATTTACTGACGACTATAAATTATTCCCTCCTGAACCCCACCTCTACCACCCCACTGCCACGTGGGGCCAGGTTCTTCATGTCATATTTTACCATATAATCTCTATAGTTAGGTTAAAGGTCGTAGTAAACTGGAGTAGACCTTGGTGCACATAGATGTGACGACGACGACGACGATTGAGTGAAGTCAGCACAGGCTGAGACACGTTGGGGCATCTGCCGTCGGGTGGTCCGAGGGGGCAGGGACCCTAAGAGGTTCGTTCTTGTGACCTCACCCAACGGTAAAGGAAGAGGTTACGCACTTTCACTTTCACTTCAGCACAGATTGGGAGTCGCTGGGGTATCTGACGTCGGATGGTCCGAGGGGACAGGTATCCCAAAAGGTCCGTTCTCATGACCCACCCCACGGTATCGGAAGAGGTATAGATGTGATCTGTAAAGTTTATCCTTTTTGTCCCATTTTCTTCTTCTCGGTGGACACCCCACAGTCGATGTCATCACTGTCAGTATAAAAGGGTTCTGAAGAGAGGTCAACAATTCTTGTCCAGACTATATGTTGTCTTCTACCACTCCAAACGAAGAGAGACGAAGTCGTGGAACTGATTATCACGACGTTCCGATTCCCTTTACCCATACAAAGGTCGGGGTTTATAAGGGTTGGACTCGAAAGAACTAACGGACTATACTTTAACGAGTCGTAATATATACGAAAACCCGAAGGGACGACCCAGTCTACCATTTTTTAGGTGGACGTTACACATCCTAGACCCAAGTTAGGGACCCAACCCTTCTAGGGGACCTCCTCCCGTACTGTTGGGTGAGGTCATAAGAACGGATCTCTTAGGGGTACCTGTCTCCTCAGACCGCCCGATATAAGGTACCCCAGAGTTCTCAGTCTGTGTTTCCTCACTGATTCGTGCATATACGAAACCCCGAAGGGTACACTGAGACACCGTTTCTTAGGGGACAGTTACGTCCTCTGTACCAAAGTGGGGACCCAGTCCTTCTAGAAGACCTCTTCCCTTACTGTTGGGTAAGGTCACAAAAACGGACCTCTTAGAGTACCTGTCGTACGGACCAGAGATATCGGGTATCTTGGTGTTTCCCAGTCTGTGTTTGATTCGTTGAATCGTGTATACGGGAACTTCGTTGGGTCCGAAAGGTCCACCGCCATCACCATTTCTTGGGTAGACGGTTACGTCCTATGTCTCTACACCCAAACTAGGGGCACACCCTTTCTAGGGGACCTCCTTCCGTACCGTTGGGTGAGGTCATAAGAACGGACCTGTCTCCTCGGACCACCCGATGTCAGGTACCCTAACGTCTCCCAATCTGTGTGTATGGTATGTGTGTGTGTGTTTGTGTATGTGTGTGTGTGTGTGTGTGTGCAAATGTCGGTAGGTGGTTGAAATAATTCCTTTTTAAAAGTAGGGTGACCTTTCAACAAAATGTATACACACACACACACACACACACAAACATTTTGTTGTTTTACTAAGAATAAAAAGATTAGGCAAGTATTACTTAGTAAAATTTATCGTTCATGAAAGAGACCGAGGAAAGGTCCGTTGTTATTGAAATGTAATATAAACTAAAATATGACAAACGTAAAACTTATTTCTCTTTTCTCTTCCTAATTTGAGTGGAAATCGATAAATACCTCTTCCTTTACCGTTGGGTGAGGTCACAAGAACGGACCTCTTAGGGTCCCTGTCCCCTCGGACCACCCGACGACAGATACCCCAGCGTGTCTCAGCCTGTGCTGACTTCACTGACTGAAAATCGATAGATACGGACCATTCCAATCGGTATCTCAGTTTTAAGGTGATATGAAGAAGATATATATGTGCGTCTAAACATATAACATATATATACTTACTCTATTACATGGTCGAGGATATTCATCGATTCCTCCATAAACTAAGAAAGGGATTTTAAGGGAAATGAAGAGTACACTCTATAAATAACTCCATGAGTCTGACGGTTCGTAATTTATGAACTCTGTTGATTTTGGGTGAGGTAAAGACTTTGGAGATATTTGTCGTTTACTTTTATACATCTCTGAAATTCTTTTACTAACTTACTACTTATATTGAAAAAGTTGTATATAGTTTGTTGACTGGGAAAATAACTAGTACATAATACACTGCGTTGTATTGTATAAATAATCTTCCGTTGGATTACGTCAAATACAGAGAGTGTTGACGAGCGTCTGTGTGAGTGTGTACCTTAAGTTCCAGTCTCAACCTAAGAATTTAAGTCAGAGACGACTATAGACTCGACGTTTGAACTAGTTACATAAATCGAAGAGAATCGATTTAAGGAATAAATATTTTTCTCGTATTATTATAGTACTCTACAATATATAGATATATATATTAATATCTATACATACACACATATATATATTTACTCTATTATACGGTCGAAGATTTTTATCCATTCCTCAATAAACTAAGAAAGGGATTCACACTTCAGACAGAACTGTCGTTGAACTTCTACACCATTAACTTCTCTTAATGGTTCCTATCTTCTTGAAGGGTGTACTATGTCACCATTTCTTTGACGGACGTTACGTCCTCTATGTCCAAGGTGGGGACCCACCCCTTCTAAGGGACCTCCTCCTTTACCGTTGGGTGAGATCAGTTAAGAACGGACCTTTTAGGGTACCTGTCTCCTTTAACCGCCCGATGTCAGGTACCCCAGTACTTCTCAGTCTGTACTGACTCGTTGATTGGTTGTGTGTGTGGTTCATATTACAATATAAAAAGGGAGCCCCTTGACAGTGAAGTTATCTCGTACTTGGTATGAGTAAGTACTTTTCAATTAAGTATTATAAAATCACAAAAACGATTAAGTATTATAAATCATAATACTATCTCCAAATAGTACTCTACAGGTGTCTTACATTCCCGTCTAAAATATGAACTTTACTTTGTTTGATTTAACATAGGACAACTTACCCTTCCCGGTAGACAACTCCCCTAAGTCATGTTTGTTCGTAGTCGTTTACGTTTTAGTTCCTCCAAACCCTTTTTGGTTTAGGTTGGTTTGTACGGTCTGTCCAAAACACCAACATCACTCTCCCAGCAGTCAGGTTGTTCAAACCGTTAACTGAAGTGAAAGAAACAAGACTAAGGTCCAAGTGTTTTGTCGAGAAACTGATATAGAACTAAGGTTGTAATCGAAAGTAGAACCCTTTTCCTAAACGACTGGGTTCCTGTTTGAACAAGGGAAGACGAACGTTCGAGACAAAAGTAAAATTTGAAACATAGTATTTGATTATTTATGTAGTTAATCGATACTCAATTAATTCGTCCTAGTAAAGGGAACTTGGATCAGGAGAAACCTGTGTTTCTGTTTTATCTTTCTCCGAGATCTGAAGTTTGACACGGGTCTAGCGTACCAAAAAGTGAGAGTTGTTTATGATTCGTTACACCAGATACAATCACGAAGTTTTGATTTCGGGTCTTCTCTTTTCTTCATCTTTCTTTGTGAGAACAAATTACCAATATGGTAACCTTTCTATTTTGTCACCCATTTTGGAGTTCACGATGTCACTAAGAGATGACACCAATGTGTCTTGGCGACCAAATAATAAACCTCAAATAAAGTTATATGTGAGCCTAAAGGGATCACCGAGTCCACCATTTCTTAGGTGGACGTTATGTCTTCTGGACCCAAACTAGGGACCCAACCTTTCTAGGGGACCTCTTCCCTTACCGATGGGTGAGATCAAAAGAACGGATCTCTAAGGTACCTGTCTTCTCGGACCGTCTGATGTCAAGTACCCCAGGGTTTCTCAGTCTGTGCTGACTCGTTGATTGTGATTTGTATGTAAGTATGAGTAAGGGTATAAGATTCCTTGGGTATTTAAGGTTGGATAATACCTGAGTCATAATCTCTTTAGACCTAAAGGTATGAAAATTTTGAGACGTCACTAAAACCTCGGGGGGTTTTATTTCAGTCGGTGACAAATGTGACAAAGGAGTAGATAAAGGGTACTTCACTACCCTGGCCTACGGTACTAGAATCAAAAGACTTACAACTCGAGATTCCGTTGAAAAAGTGAGAAGAGAAAGTGAAAATAGTTCTCCGAGAAACCAAGAAGAAGTGAAAGACGGTATTCCCACCACAGTAGACGTACAGACTCCAATAACTATAAAGACGGTCGTTAGAACTAAGGTCAAACACGAAGGAGGTCGAGTCGAAAAGAGTACTACATGAGACGTATATTCAATTTATTCGTCCCACTGTCATATGTCGAAACTACGTGAGGAAAAGGATAAACCTTGGTCGGACAACAAGGTACAGGTCAAGATTGACAACGAAGGACTGGACGTATGTCTAAAGAGTTCTCCGTCAAGTCCACTAGACCATAAAGATAGAGAAAGTCTTAAAAGGTGTCAAATAACACTAAGTGTGTCAGTTTCCGAAATCGTATCAGTTATTTCGTCTTTATCTACAAAAAGACCTTGAGGGAACGAAAAAGTTGCTAGGTCGTCTACAACCGTTAAACTAGAGACCAAGGAGACGGAAAAGATTTTGGTCGAATTTGTAGACATTCAAATGTCAAGTGTATAATGACTTCGGACCGAACCTCTTAACACTCGTAATGAAATGATCACACACTCTACACACGTTTACATACCATCAGACTCGTAAGAAACCGTAACGGAAAGAAACCCTAGCTTACTTTTGACTGGAAAAGGTTAGGACGTCGGTGACGACTCAAAAGGTTTAAACGACCGTATAACTCACGTCGTGAAAGTGTCGTAGTAGAAAATCCTAAACTTTGTCAAATTGACCTTAAGATAGTGGAGGTGATCGAAACAAACATCACTATGAAGGATTCCGTTTATCTACCCCTCTGTCACCTTTGCCACCGACTGAAATAAAACCCCCCGAGGTTTTAGTGACATCACTGACGTCGGTACTTTAATTTTCTATGAATGGGGAACCTTCCTTTCAATACTGGTTGGATCTGTCGTATAATTTTTCGTCTCTGTAATGAAACGGTTGATTCCGTTTCCGATACCAAAAAGGTAATCAGTACATACCTATACTGTCAATCTGATATTTCTTTCGACTCGTGACTTCTTAACTACGAAAACTTGACACCACAACCTCTTCTGAGAACTCTCAGGGAACTTGACGTTCCTCTAGGTTGGTCAGGTAGGATTTCCTCTAGTCGGAACCCACAAGTAACCTTCCTGACTACAACTTCGACTTTGAGGTTATGAAACCGGTGGACTACACTTCTCGACTGAGTAAACTTTTCTGAGACTACGACCCTTTCTAACTTCCGTCCTCCTCTTCCCCTGCTGTCTCCTACTCTACCAATCTACCGTAGTGGCTGAGCTACCTGTACTCAAAACCATTTGAGGTCCTCAACCACTACATGTCCCTCCGGACGTCACGACGTCAAGTACCTCAGCGTTTCTTAATCTGTGCTGACTCACTGACTTGACTTGACTTTTCGAGAGGTTCATTAAGATCACGTATCCAAACACTTAGGTACCCTGACATCCGTTAATTGTATTTCTCAATTTCGTCTGGTCCATCTTCGACGTCCATTTGGGTCAGATTTCCTCGTCAGGAATGAGTAGACATTGATTGATAAGGAAACACTTTAACGTCTGAAGAACAGGTACCTAGAAACTATAGAAACTCTTTTATGTCTTTAGTCTTTTAACAATTCAAGAGACAAAAATTAAAAAAATATATAGAACAACCTTACATCAATGAAATGTTACAGTACAATCAAAGATGACATTTCGTTTCACTTAGTGGATATGTTCTTGTACGTACGAGTCACCGAAGTCAACACGAACTGAGGGACACTGGGTGGTCCGAGGAGACAGGTACTCTAAGAGGTCCGTTCTTATAACCTCACCTGACGGTGCGGGAGGAGATCCCCTAGTAGGTCTGGGTCCCCGACTTGGGTCCAGAGAACGTAGTGTCCGCCTTAGGAACGGTGACTCGGTGGTCCCTTCGGGGGATGCATATATATACATAGGGAAGGAAATACCCAAAGACAGGTTAAATCCAGTGAAACAAAATCGTAACTCGTCCCAAGGAGAACGATATGTCATCCAATAGTAACCAAAATATGTACCTTAACTATCACGTATATAAACCGTTTGTTAATTTAAAAATTTATAACAAGATATTTAGAGTGTTTCGTATAATAGACCGGTATTCGAACACAGGAGATTAATATTTGGTTCTTTCCCATACACTGTACACTTCGGTTGTATCTCCAAACTTATTTGATTCAGAAATTTGTTGTTCCTATTTTTACTTGTGAACATGACTACACAACTGCAGGATGTCTATTATATTAGTTGACCACATTAAGAAAAGAAAAAGATAGATATAAAATCCCCAAAGGGAGTATCGAGTCAACCATTTCTTGAAAGGACGTTAAGTCCTCTAGGTCCAAGTTAAGGACCCAGACCTTCTAGAGGACCTCTTCCTCTATGGGTGAGGTCATAAGAACGGACCTCTTAGGGTACCCGTCTCCTTGGACCGTCCGATGTCAGACACCGCAGTGTTCTCAACCTGTACTGAATCATTGACTTGGTGGTGGTGGTAACTATAAAATGGAACTGAAGTCAGGTCTTGGATTCACAGAACTTCCGTCCTTAATCTAAATAAAATACAATTAAAGTGAAGTGATCGGGACTTGTGTAGGAACCCGTAAATATTTAGCAACTCGTACTATATTTACACTATGTACTTTTCGAAATTTACATCTGAGTTAGTCAGAAGAAAAAATACAAATGAGTCTTTCTTTTATACATCAATTAGTTCGTTCATAGTCCCTTACATCAATCACCAGTTTTGATTGTATAATTAACATAATAATATTTTTTTAGAGAGAGAGAGAAAGAGAGTTAGAGAGACAGTCAGAAGGGAATGAGAGAGTGAGAAACAGAGAAAATGCATAAGTTATGAGTAACTTACCCTGAGTGGGTTAGAACTTTTACGGTGAAAAATGTGCTTTTGTTAGACCTTTCTTTGACTTCCCTTATTGAAAAGAATTCTGAGTTCTGACTTTTTCGTACCTTTTCGAGTTTATAGTTGGAACTTTCTAAAATTAATGTAATTGCAACTAACCCTATTACCGTTAAATTAATATCCTTACAAAGGGACCATCGAGTCGGCCATTTCTTAGACGGACGTCACGTCCTCTGGGTCCAAACTAAGGACCCAACCCTTCTAGACGACCTCTTCCCTATCCGATGGGTGAGGTCATAAGAACCCGAAGAGAACACCGACCATTTCTTAGGAGGACTATACACCCTCTTGGACCCAAGCTAGGGACCCAACCCTTCTAGGGACCTCTTCCCTTGTCGATGGGTGAGGTCATAAGACCGGACCTCTTAAGGTATCTGACATATTGGGTTCCCCAGTGTTCTCAACTGTACTGACTCGTTGAAAGTGAAAGTTAATATCTTTTCTTAATTTTAAGACAGGAGTTCAGTGTGACTAAAAAAAAAAACAAAGATTCTCAAAGAAACCGATCAGAAATACCTCTCTTCAAGAAACCCAAAACGAGAGATAGAAAAATTAAAAAAAGGACCTTTGCAAGGATTTTTAAGTCGGTTGATACTATTTAGTCTAACTTCGACCCTTTGTAGAGTTTAGATCAATAGTTGAATAATAAACTAAACTTTACGAGTTCTCTTATACGACAAATACTTCCCTTTGTTACGTTGGTAGACTGAAACCCTTTCTTCTAAAAAAATTCTTACGTTTCCCGGGACTCCTCGCAACTAACCTTAATATATGTCATACTCTTTAGATGACTTGTGTTTATTTCTTAACTCGTAAATCTTTTGTTAACCTTTCCGATCGTAACTTTAAGTTGTCTCTGTTCGTCATTAGTGTCGTGACTTAAATCTTACTTTCTCAACTTATACTTTATTTTATGTTCTTGTGAGTGATTTTATGGTAATTTCCGTCACGAATATTAACTTCCCAGAATTTTAAAAGATGACAGGTACTGTGTTAAATAAAATTTTATGGATTTCGTAGTACATGAAGTTGAAACGTTACTTCACTCATAAGGAAATACAAAATCATAATCTCTCACCTTTATGGACAACAGACAATAGACTAATTTGTAATTAAAACACTTTACATGAGTGAGTTCCCTTTATATACGTTCTATAGACCTAGAAATTTCTTCCAACCTGAAAAGATTCTTTATAAAACATTGATACTCATTGTTGGAAGCCATACTTTTAATTTTTTTTTTGTTTGTTTGATCAACTAAATGTCCATTGGCAACCTACCTTAACTTTAAAAAAAGACAATATTTAATCAAAATCGACGTAAACAATCTTATCTAAACCGAAGTACAACTATAGTATATATATTAGATGTAGTATATTAATATATAATATTATCCGATATAATTTAATACGATAATAATATCAATATAATGTTTGTATTCATGTATCATCCTGTACTACTTCTCGAAGGGAACATCGAATCGACCATTTTTTAGGTGTACGTTACGTCTCCTGGGGACAAGCTAAGGACCCAACCATTCTAGGGGACTTCTTCCCTATCCGATGGGTAAGGTCATAAGAACCTGAGGGGACCACCGAGTCCGTCATTTCTTAGGTGGACGTTACACCTTCTACATCAAGTCAGGGACCCAACCCTTCTAGAGAACCTCTTCCCTTACCGTTGGGTGAGGTCATAAGAACGGACCTCTTAGGGGTACTCGGCTTCTCGGACCACCCGATGTCAGGTATCTCAGCGTTTCTCAACCCGTTCTGATTCGTGTCGTGTCCTGTCCTGTCCTGCTTTGACCTCTTTCTTTTATCAAATTATACTGTCGAGTCTTAGAGGGAAGTGTGAAATCAGGAAAGGAGGAAAATTTAGTGTGACATAAGATAAACTAAAACTAAAACTAAATATCGGATAGAAATAGGGATTCCGTAAAATTTGTATACATAAGATATCATAGAAACTCTGAAAAAAATCGGTTTAAGAATCATCTATGACAGACCGTGAGGTGCCATCCAATGGAGGTGGATACCAAACAGTAAAAATGTTCCCTAACGGAATTGAGACCCCTGAGACACCTCAGACTCAACCTCTTTTAAGGGACGTCTCACCACTACATAAACGAAACTATCGTTCAAGGTATCCAAAATGGTCATACTCTGATTGAAAATATTAGTCAAAGTGTAGTACGGTCCTATATTTAAACTAGTGTTTTAAGTTTGTACAGTGTTGGACACCGAAACTGACGAGAATCCTCTAAAGTGGGGTGGAGGTCTTACAGTCCTTTCTATGTGACTTAGAGGACTCGTCCACGTTCTCAGAAGTGAGTTCAAGGGGTAGAATGTCTTCTGGTCTAGGAAGGAGGATAGGAACATACTCACAGTCTCTAGGTTGGGGACCCCGATCCAAGGATATTAGTTCTCACGATCCAGGACCAAACGACCCTGTAACCGATTAAACGAATGACGAGACCGAAAGTAGAGGTCACGTTCGTAAACCTGAAAGGAAAAGAAGAAAAATTGGAGTCATAAATGTATATATTTAACAACTTTCTAACACGATTATACGTAAATCTAAACATAAAGATGATTCTCCTTCGGACACAATCTAGGTAGAAAATACAGTGACTTTAGTCTTCAGAGGAAGGGGTGAGAAACTACTACCTCTAAAAGTACCTCTTTAACAGTATTTCCTTTCTCTTTGAGGGGTTCTAAAATAAGTTTCAACAGTGTTTCATTCGTAAATTTGGGGAAATTTTAAAATTCTTTTATACGTGTACTCTTTTAGAGCAGATTCTTTTCGAATAAAGCTACACCGTTGTCGAGAACTAGACTGTACAAAAAGAAGACGGTTCCCCTCCTATAACACGATACCCTTACATTGTTTACACTTAACAACCATATTCAATCGGTTAGATTCTAAACCTGAGTCTTCCCTGTCAAAGTAGTAAGAACACACACACGAGTCAGCGACTCAGTACAGGTTCAGAAACACCGGGGTGTCTGACATCGGGTGGTTCGAGGAGACGGGTACCCTAAGACGTCTGTTGTTATGACCTCACCCAACGGTGAAGGATGAGGTCCCTAAGAAAGTCGTAAGAATAGTTCCCGGATAATACGTAGGGAATTGGGTTGTTCTTGGTCTTACGTTTTCCTTTACTTCGTCTTACCGTCGTTGTCTCCTAATAATACCCCCGTTGTTTCCTAATATCCCACGATCTAATCCTAGACTTGAAAGGAAATCCCTCACACACGTGCGAACGTGTCAGCACAGGCTGAGAAAACGTTGGTGTACCTGACGTCGTGAGGTCCGAGAAGACAGGTACCTAAAGGGTCCGTTCGTATGACCTTACCCAACGGTACAGGAGGAGGTCCCCTATAAGGGGTGGGTCCCTATCTTGGATGAAGAGGACAGAGGTTGTCACCGTCCACCTAAGAAAGGGTGATGTGGTGGACCCTTCGGGAATCCCTCATCTGTCGACGTCGGTTGATGGTGATTATATAGTTACTTCGTAGTCTCGGTGTGTCTCAGTTGTCGTTGTCTAGTTTCTTGGTCCGACCATTCGTCTTTGGTCCTAGACTATGGTCCACACTCACTGTTTCGTCTCTCATCGGTCGGTAGTCCTCACGGAGGTCCTCCGTTTAGACAAGACTGTCGGATGGACCTACCACTTGCTAAGGACTTCTATATAAGGTCAGAAACTGAGGTGGGATTACGAATCTCACCCTTCTAGGAACCCGGACAGACATGGAATGAAGTTGTTGTGTCAAAGAAAACGAAGGGGTTCTAGTGGTGGTTTCGGGTCCGTGGGTTTTGCATGGAGTCGTCGTAACGAGGACACGTGTTCGATCCTTTCGTGAAAAAAAGTATAAGTTATAGAAAAGTAGTGACTTTCTCTTTTTCTGAACATAGGTCGTAAAAAAAAAATTTAATTCCAAACAAAGAATAAAAAAATCGACACGACCTAGAATTAACTTCGTACGTCCTAGAAGTTACAAGTAACGTCGGGTACCTTAGAAAATCGTACGTTTGAGAATCAACACGTTACATCCTAGATCAAGGGACTGTTCCCTAACTTGGGTCCGAGGGCCGTAGCTCTCGTACCTCAGAATCGGTGACCTGGTGGTCAAGGATAGGTCGTTTAAAAAGTAATTTTACTTTATATAGTGAAGATCATTAGTATGTATGTACGGATTGGGAACGACGTATATAGTTGTTTTCTTATATAAATATAGTTTCGGTCTCCTTTAGCATATCTCGTATTACCGCTTGTAGACGTGAATTTCTCTTCATTAAATCCAGGTTTTGAACTACCCCAAAACAAGTCAAACATGAAGTCCGTCATCTTATTGTTTATACCGTCTCGTACACGATCTTAGTTCAAACGACTGAGAGTCAAGTCAACAGGAGGATCTTCTCCTGTATTAAAGTCAGATGACCATCTCGACTCAATCAGTACTAGAAATCGATAACTGTGCTATAGTAGAAACCAGGTATATTTCGGGAATTAATAACAAAAACTCAATATTAATGGTATGTTATAATATAATCAAAGTCCGAGACAAAATAAAAACTAGGGGGGAGGTAAAGGGAAGGAGACAGGTTCTTGAGTCAGGTTACACTGGTTATGTACTGGAACTGACACATTTAAAGGGAACGTAGGACAGTTTCACACATACCTACGAAAATTAAAGGGTTCTGAGATACCCATACAAGATCAAGAATGAGGAAAAGGATTTTAGACATAAAATTTTGATTCGAACCGCAAATACATGACGGTCAAGTAACGAAAATTTGCAACGCATCGTAATGTACTATTTATAGCTGGTACAAGACCAATAGGTGAGAGGGCTATTATCTTAGATTCTAAGAGTTAAACACTTCGTAGTTAAACAAAAGTCAATTACAGAAAAAATAGAGACTTTAAGTTTGTTAGTGATGTTAGATGTCAGTCTAGGATACCAAGTCACCCCCATGGATAGGAGTACTACATATTCCATCTACAAAATGCCCCAAGAACAAACGTTGAATACTTTAGAAAACGAGTTATGAGGTAAAGAATTTATGTGATGATTGTCGACTATTGTATCTTTCTTTACAACCAATGTCTTTAAATCCGATATACATGTAGTATAGGTTTCCCTTCCCTTATCTCTAAAAGACATTCCAGTCTTTATACAAAACCTCATGTAAACACTCACCGTTAATCGTGATGGAAATAACCAAGTGTTATCTTTTATCGAAATATTACACACCCATATAGTAAATGGTTAATTTTAAGATTTTTATATTCAGTTAATACAGGAACTACTAAAATCAGTGTCATTTATTACTCTTTCATAAGTGTCTTGTTACTCACCCTCCTTTATAAGTTTCGTTTGGTGTTTGGTCATTAGGTATAGGATTTCTGACTTATAATGATTTACGAAGTCGCTGGGAGTTAACTAAGAGAATCAAGTCAATGTAAAACTTCAGACTAGCACATAAGACAGGTTATATATAGTACGTGAAAATTGAATAAAAATTATGACTTTGAATCTCTTCCTTTCAATCCTGTATTCCGTAAGTTCTCTAACTCTACTTACCCCTGAGACCTGTTCTGTCCGTCGTACCGTTCGATTCTTAATACAGTATGTATAAATTCTCGATGTAATTTTACGTCGGACTTGGGGTTCGTCTCTGACACTCCTCTCGACTCACGATTTACCTTTGGGAACAAATTAACTACATACTGAGTCCAATCAGTAGATTGGAGAATTCTTATAGAACAAGGAGACCACTTTTGTCCCTTCCTTGTATAGCATGAAGTGCACCGTACAACACTAGTATTCTGGGTCATTGTGATGTCGGGAATCTCCTTTTACTTGAACTCACAAAATTAGAAGTATGTCTTGCAAAGTTGGGACTTCGACTACACGACTGGTGGTTTCTTCCTTTGTACTTATGATACCTTTGACCACTCCGTCCGAAAACTCTTAAAAGAGAGTATCAATCTAAAGAAAGATGACGTTAACTTCATAACACCGAACTCTTATTAATTTTATCTTCTCATAAATTTTCAGTTTTCTTTTACTAAATTGATCGAATGATCCGATTATGTGTGACTCAGTAGTTGGTTCTACGTAACAACCCTAGAAACCTTAGACCTTACATCATACGTGTCAGTGTCCGTACCCTCGGTGGGGTGGTTTCGAAGGTATTTGTCGTCTTATTCGACTCCAACAGGTCTGGTTTTTTTTAGGTATATAGGTGGGTAACTTTATACCTGTTTGTACGTACACACGTATGTGTGTGTGTGTGTGTTCTTAGTCTCTTGTTTTAGTCCAAGTTTTTTTTTTTTTATGGAATTTTCTTGATTCTCTTTCAACGATCGTCATTTTTACTACACACTCATTTAACTATGTCGGTATATAGTTCTCTTACCATACCTCTAAGGAAACCTTATTTTGACGATATACTGGGTCGTTAGGGTGATGATCCGTGTATGGAACTCCTTTGGTTTTAAATTTTTCTGTGTACATGGGATCACAAGTAAAGTCAAGATAAATGTTATCGATCCTGTACCTTCGTTGGATCTACAGGTAGCTATCAACTTACCTATTTCAACACCATGTACATATATTACCTTATAACGACGATGACGACGACGATTCAGCGAAGTCAACACAGGCTGAGACACTCTGGGGTATCTGCCGTCGGGTAGTCCGAGGCGACAGGGACCCTAAGAGGTTCGTTCTCGTGACCTCACCCAACGGTTAAGGAAGAGGTTACGTACTTTCACTTTTCACTTTCACTTCAACGAGTCAGCACAGGCTGAATAATGAGCCGGTAATTTTCTTTGTGTAAACTCAGCCAAGATTACTCCACGTACTTGGATCTCGGATAATATGTCTCACTTCATTCAGTCTTTCTCTTTTCGTTTATAGTATATGATTACGTATATATACCTTAGATCTTTCTACCATGACTACTTGGATAAACGTCTCGTCGTTATTTCTGTTTGTTTCTCTTGTCTGAAGACCTGCACCGACCCCCATCCCCCCGTCCTTCCTCTCCCACTCTGGACACCTCTGTCATTGTACCTTTATATGTAATGGTTTACATTTTATCTATCGGTTACCTTTAAACCGTATACTGAGTCGCTTGAGTTCGGTCCGAAGTCATTGTAGGATCTCTCACCCTACCCCTCCCTCCCTCCACAAGTTCACCCTCTCCCGTATCCATTTGGTTACTGACTAAGTACAACTACAAACCATCTTTGGTTACGTTATGACATTTCGTTAATAGAAAGCTAATTTTTATTTATTAAAATATTTTCGTTTTTTTCTTTTTTTACTATACTCTTTACCATGTTCCGAATCTCCTGGTTAGGTCCTTTAGATCACGTTTAAACTTTGTTTACAGTTTTCTTTTCATACTTCTTTACTTGTATTTTATTATGTTTTTATTGACGGTCATTTTTACTTAACTTAAACTTTTAAATTCTACTGAAAAGAATTTTAAATTCTATCTTATGGGTAAAGATCCAAATAGAGTCGTTTTGAAAATTTCAAATTTACTATCTTTCGGTTATGTTTAGGTTTTTTTAATTTTCGGTATTTTTATCCTTTTTGATTTGGTTGAATGGGTGTTTTTTTAATTCACTGTCTGGTATTTATATTTCCCTTTCCCTCTTTCATATTCTCAAGTGGAATGTCCCCCATATATTTCTCTTTTTGTTTATAACATATAATTGTTTATTTACACCTTAGGTCTTTTTACCATGTCTATTTACATGAACGTTTCGTCTTTATCTCTGTGTCTACATCTCTTGTTTTGATACGAATAGTTTCTCCCTCTACGTTTTCACTTTACCCTCCAACCCTGACTGTATATGTGTGATGACACCTCTTCCGCTACCGTGGGGCGAGGTCACGAGAACGGATCTTTTAGGGTACCTGTCTCCTCGGACCACCCGACGCCAGGTACCCCAGAGCTTCTCAGCCTGTGTTGACTCACTGAAATGAAAGTGAAAAGTGAAAGTACGTAACCTCTTCCTTTACCGTTGGGTGAGGTCACAAGAACGGACCTCTTAGGGTCCCTGCCCCCTCAGACCACCCGACGACAGATACCCCAGCGTCTCTCAGTCTGGGCTGACTTCGTTGAATCGTCATCGTCGTCGTACATATTTTATCGATTGATTTTTCTTGGATGACACACCGTGTCTCTTGAGATGAGTCACGAGGCACCATTGGATTTATCCTTCCTTTAGGTTTTTTTCTCATATATTGATATATATATATACACACACACACACACACACTCACACACACACACACACACACGTATATATATACTAAGTGATATACTTTGATTGTGTCATAACATTTAGTTGATATAAGGTTATTTTTTACAAACTAATTTTTCTATTTTATTAAAATGGTCAATACTAATCTCTTTGTGTTAAGTCTTCACAAAAAGTAAAATTTCCATCATTATTTATCTTATTTTTCTCCCACGTACGGAGAGTTTAGTGATCTCTACTTTTTTGTTTAATACAAGTCTCTTTTTATTTTCGTTCTTTTAAAATTTGATTTCTTTACTGTTTTCTTATAGTCTTACTACAGTCCAACGAGGGGATGTCATGACCTTGGATCTTTTCTCATCTTATTGTACGTGTTTAATTCTTCTTTTCTGGTTCACCTCCAAGAAGGTAGTTCGAATCTATTGTCAATTTATCTATCTAATCTACTATCCATCCATTCATCTACTTCTCTATCTACCTATCTGTCTATTTATCGATCTCTCTATCGATAATCCAATAATTATATTCCCGTATAAATCCATCCTTGTAACAAGATCCTTTTCCCTTTATTTTCATTTACGTACAAACTTTTTACGTACATATATTAATATGAATAAATCATTATGTTTAATATAAAAACAAATATTCATATTTAATTACGTATCTTAGGAGTTTCCTGTAAAATACTTTTCAGTAACTAAAAAATATAACAGAGTTCATTATATTTTATACTTATACAATTATTGGTTCTTTACTCAACTTTCAACAAAATATTCTTAATGAATCTTCTGGGGTTTTGTATTTTTCGATTTTATTACTTTGATATCTTTTGTCTCTTTTAATCGTATCGAAGGAACATATCTGTTGTTTAGGACTGATTTGTCTTCCGTCAATATTTAATCCTAAGAAGTTTAATTTTTAAAGTAATTTTCGGTGACGATACTTTTACTTTTTTTATCAATGTCAGTCCCATATTTATACCTATAACCTCTTTTTTGAACATGGGTCTTATGCATTTCCTGTGGTAGTTTAGTTACTATTATTTATACATTTATTTACCCTTTTCTGAACTTTTCTATGAAGAATTTTCTATTATTTACATAGAGGTTGTTCGTTTACAACTACCCGTATCAATCAGTAGTCTCTTTACCTTTAATTTCGGTGTCACTCTAAAGTGAAGTGTGGGTGTCTTTATTGGTTTTCTGACTATTATGATTCCAAACCACTACTACACACTAACAGTCAGAATGAGTAGGACAATTTTACTACGTTAGTGAAACGTTTTATCAAATCGTCAAAGTATGTTTCGGAGTGAAAACTCGGGTATTGAATGTAAATCCACTTTTATGTACTCTTTGTCTTATAAAGATGTTATCGCCTACTTGTGCTTATATATCTTGGTAAAATAAGTGTTATCTGTTTTTGTCTTTCTCGGATTTACAGGTAATTGAGTATTTACTTATTTCGTCGTCATTGTATAGATATATTACTTTATAATGAGTTATTATTTTTCCATCAATAATTATATTCACTCCGTCTTTAACGATCCGTCAGTCACATCTTGAGACTCTGGAACCAGAACAGAAGTCATTTGTAGAGTGAGTTAATTGGATTTTGATATAGAGACAGGGTTAAGTCAAGTCAAGTGAAGTCTGTAAGTCAGTACAGGCTGAGAAACGTTGGGGTACTTAGCGTCGTGCGGTCCGGAGGGACAGGTAGTGGTCGAGGGTCTCAAGTGAGTCTTAGTGTAGGTAACTCAACCACTGCGGTAGGTCGGTAGAGTAGGAGACAACAGGGGAATAAGAGGACGGGGGTTAGGGAAGGTCGTGGTCCCAGAAAAGGTTACTCAGTTGAGAAGCGTACTCCACCGGTTTCATGACCTCAAAGTCGAAGTCGTAGTAAGGAAGGTTACTTATGGGTCCTGACTTGAGGAAATCCTACCTCACCTACCTAGAGAACGTCAAAGAGGTTGTGGTGTCAAGTTTTCGTAGTTAAGAAACCGCGATTCGAAAGAAATACCAGGCCGAGTGTATAGGTATGTACTGATGACCTTTTTAGTATCGAAACTGATCCGCCTAGAAACAACCGTTTCATTACGGAGATGAAAAATTATACGACAGATCCAACCAGTATCGAAAAGAAGGTTCCCCGTTCGCAGAAAATGAAAGTACCGACGTCAGTGAGAGACGTCACTAAAACCTCGGGTTTTTTATTTCAGACAGTGAGAAAGGTAACAAAGGGGTAGACAAACGGTACCTCACTACCCTGGTCTACGGTACTAGAATCAAAAGACTTACAACTCAAAATTCGGTCGAAAAAGTGAGAGGAAAAAGTGAAAGTAGTTCTCCGAAAAATCAAGAAGAAACGAAAGACGGTATTCCCACCACAGTAGACGTATAGACTCCAATAACTATAAAGAGGACCGTTAGAACTAAAGTCGAAGACAAAGAAGGTCAGGTCATAAAGAGTACTACATGAGACGTAAATTATTCGTCCCACTGTTATATGTCGGAATTACATGGGGAAAGGGATAAACCTTGGTCAGACAACAAGGTACAGGTCAAGATTGACAACGAAGAACTACACGTATGTTTAAAGAGTCCTCCGTCCGGTCCACCAGAGCATAGGGGTAGAGAAATTCTTAAAAGGTGTCAAACATCACTAGATGTGTCAGTTGCCAAAACCGCATCAGTTATTTCGTCTTCATCTACAAAAAGAGCTTGAGAAAACGAAAAAATTTAATAGGTTACCTACAACCGTTAAACTAAAGACAAAAGAGACGGAAAAATTTTAGGTCGAACTTGTAGACCTTCAAGTGTCAGGTGCATGACAACTTCGGACCGAACCTCTTAAAACTCGTAATGAAACAATCGTACACTCTACTCTCGTTAACACACCATCAAACTTGTAAGAAACCGTAAAGGAAATAAACCCTAACCTTACTTCGACTGTAAAAGGTCAGGAAACAGGGTTTAACGACCTCAAGGAACAAGATTATTTAATAGTCTTGAGTCTAGGTCCCTTCCTGTCATGAAGTGAAGACAAGGTATACGGACTCCCTTTTGGTTGGCCACTAGTAATTAGAATTGAGGTATGTATACCATGTAACATTTTACCGGTCCCCCGTACTTTTTCCCACCACTGAATTAGACTCCTAGTCCTCTTCGGTATTTATCCAATTCAATGTGTAAAACTGAAAACTTGACTAACCAATCTTTATTGTACTAAATTTCCAGACGATTCAGTGAAGTTAACATAGACTGAGACACGCTGGGGTATCTGTCGTCGGGTGATCCGAGGAGACAAGGACCCTAAGAGGTCCGTTCTTATGCCCTCACCCAACGGTAAAGGAAGAGGTTACGTACTTTCACTTTTCACTTTCACTTCAGCAAGTCAGTACGGGCTGAGAATCGCTGGGGTACCTGACGTCGGATAGTCCGAAGAGGCAGGCACCCTAAAAGGTCCGTTCTCATGACCTCACCCAAAGGTAACGGAAGAGACTAAATTTCCAGCCTCGGTTGGTTTTTACATGTCTACTTATGACCGTTTCTATATTTTGACGACGACAACATCATACCCTTTGTTTGAGTGAGTTTTCCTGTTACGTTCATCACCTCACGTCAAATAATGTGTGTCGAATAATGGGTTCCGTCTCAGAGGAGAATCGTTTCCTGGGGCTGGTCAAAAACGCTTTTGCAATATGTAAGATTCACATACATGAGTTTGTGTGGAGAGGTTTAAGGAACTTTGATCAGATCTGTTTCATTTTCTCTCTATGCTAGTTTCAATTGACCTCCAAGTACACGGAATTCGGATCCATCAATTCGTCACCTGTTAAAAGTTATCCGGACACCAGTATGAGACTATTCGTATTATCTTAAATTCTGAGACAAGACAACGTCTCTATTAATCACGTAAGGAAATCCGTTGTCTGTCAGATCCATACTCAAGACTCCGAGAAGGTAGGGTACCAACCTCCCCACCCCCCGCCCAGACCAAAAGACAACCATACGGTAAAGGTATCTGTGACCCACATCTCAAGTCTCAGGTAACTCTGCCCCTGGTACGCACATCGGGTTGCAAGTGTCAGGTCGGATTGTACCTAAGGACGAAAGTTCTACCTCGGACAAGACAGACAAAGGAGGAAGTGACATTAGAGACGGAAAACCCCTGAGAAATGGGGGGAGTCACAAATAAGACTTTTGAGACATGAAAGGAGGAGGCATTATTTGGGTACTCATACACGCACAAGAACCTAAAGTAAGAACTCGAGGTACTTGTTCTTGAGTCTAAGGGTAAAGTATTCGTTGTACCTATTTTGAGTTTGGTAATATAACTCACTTTTTTCGGTCTGTGTCGTACGTCGTAATACTTATTAAAGTAAATACTCCAAGTTCCCACCCCACCTTGTTCTGTATTCCCTAGAGAAATCCCACCGTCTTTACAAGATGACCCCACTATCAACATTCTTACATAATTAAACAGATTTGTGTAGTTTGTAACATGAATTCTAGACTTGTCTAAATGACATAAATTTAATATGGAGTTATTTTGACTCAAATTCTTTTTCTTGTGTATTTTTTTTGTTTCATTTTAAGCGTCCATTATAAGGACGATGTTCTTTTAAATGTCTTACAAAACGTCAATTCTATGAACTTAAATGTTCTTAACTTGACTATTTTAATTGGTACCAAAATCACTCGTGAATAATTCACGGAAGATACAGGTTTCTTATCGTTCTTCTCTGTTCTTTCGGAAGAAGTCGTTAGTTACGTTTCTTTATCTCCTTTTGTTGTCTTACCCTTTCTGATCTCTAGAGAAGTTCTTTTAATCTCTATGGTTCCCTTGTAAAGTACGTTTCTACCCGAACTATTTCCTGTCTTTACCAGACCTGGATTATCATCGTCTTTTATAATTCTTCTCCACCGTTCTTATGTGTCTTCTTGCCATGTTTTTTCTAGAAGTACTGGTTCTATTAGTGCTACCACACTAGTGAGTAGATCTCGGTCTGTAGGACCTTACACTTCAGTTCACCCGGAATCTTTTGTAGTGATGCTTGTTTCGATCACCTCCACAACCTTAAGGTCACCTCGATAAAGTTTAGGACTTTCTACTACGACACTTTCACGACGTGAGTTATACGGTCGTTTAAACCTTTTGAGTCGTCACCGGTGTCCTAACCTTTTCAGTCAAAAGTAAGGTTAGGGCTTCTTTCCGTTACGGTTTTTTACGAGTTTGATGACTTGTTAACACGAGTAGAGTGTGTGATCATTTCATTACGAGTTTTAAGAGGTTTTGTCCGAAGTCGTTATATACTTGGTACTTGAAGGACTACAAGTTCGACCAAAATCTTTTCCGTCTCCTTGGTCTCTAGTTTAACGGTTGTAGACGACCTAGTACCTATTTCGTTCTCTCAAGGTCTTTTTGTAGATAAAGACGAAATAGCTGATACGGTTTCGGAAACTGACACACCTAGTGTTATTTGACACCTTTTAAGACTTTCTCTAACCTTATGGTCTGGTGGACTGGACGGAGAACTCTTTGGACATACGTCCAGTCCTTCGTTGTCAATCTTGACCTGTACCTTGTTGTCTGACCAAGGTTTATCCTTTTCCTCATACAGTTCCGACATCTAACAGTGGGACGAATAAATTGAAGACACGTCTCATGTAGTACTCTTTGCGACCTGACCTTCTTTGTGTTCGACCGTAGTTCTAACGATCCTCTTTATAGTTATTGGAGTCTATACGTCTACTGTGGTGGGAATACCGTCTTTCACTTCTCCTTGATTTTTCGGAGAACTACTTTCACTTTCACCTCTCACTTTTTCAACCGAATTTCGAGTTGTAAGTCTTATGCTTCTGGTACCGTAGACCAGGGTAGTGAAGTACCGTTTATCTACCCCTTTGTCACCTTTGTCACAGTCTGAAATAAAAAACCCGAGGTTTTAGTGACGTCTACCTCTGACGTCGGTACTTTAATTTTCTGCGAATGACGAACCTTCTTTTCGATACTGGTTGGATCTGTCATATAAGTTTTCGTCTTTGTAATGAAACGACTGATTCCAGGTAGATCAGTTCCGATACCAAAAAGGTCACCAGTACATACCTACACTCTCAACCTGACACTTCTTTCGACTCACGGCTTCTTAACTATGAAAACTTGACACCACAACTTCTTCTGAGAACTCTCAGGGAACCTGACATTCCTCTAGGTTGGTCAGGTAAGACTTCCCCTAGTTGGGACCCTAAAGAAACCTTCCTTACTACGATTTCGACTTTGAAGTCATGAAACCGGTGGAGTACCCTTCTCAAATGAGTAACCTTTTCTGAAACTACGACCCTCCCTAACCCCCGTCCTCCTCTTCCCCTGCTGTCTCCGACTCTACCGACCTACCGTAGTGACTGAGCTACCTGCTCTCAGACTCACTTGAGGCCCTCAACCACTACCTGTCCCTCCGGACCTCACGACCCTACACACCCCAACGTTTCTCAGCCTGTGTTAACTCGCTGACTTGACTTGACTTGACTTGACTTGACTACGTGGTTCACGACAAGATACGAAAAAGAGTTGTATTCGGGAAAATTAGGACTATTACTACTGTAATAACCAGGAGATGAGGGTAAAAGAGGAGGGTCGGAAGACTAAAACAAGTTCCGGGGTCGTCAAAGGGTGTGTCGGACACGAAGTCCCTTAGACTGAGGAAAGTAAAGGTGACCCTCCCGGTTCCAAATAGACTAAGAGGAACTGTTCATAACAAAGTTCTTACCTACTCACTAGTCAAGACTTACTTATGTTTTCCTTTAGATGTCTCTTTGGAAACCTTTTTACGAAAATGGTACTTTCACCTTTACAATTAAAGAGTCAGTACAGGTCGAGAAACGGTGGTTACATCGGGTGGTCCGAGGAGACAGGTACCTTAAACGGTCCGTTCTCATGACCTTACATATCGGTAAGGGAAGAGGTCACCTAGAAGGGTTGGGTCCCTATCTTGTGACGAGAGACGTAAAGTGCGTTTAAGAAATGGACTTTACTCGGTGGTCCCTTTATCTCGTTCCGTATACTTTAGTGGTAGGAAGAAGGAGAACTGTAACAGTATGGACCTACGTAACGGATCTTAGTGACTTTGGTGGTACGGCAGAACTTAGGTAACCCATCAAGTCAAGTCAAGTCGACGAGTCAGGACAGGCTGAGAAACGCTGGGGTACTTAACGTCGTGCGGTCCGGAGGGACCGGTAGTGGTTGATGGTCTAAGTGAGTCTGAGAGTAGGTAGCTCAGGCACTACGGTGGGTCGGTAGAGTAGGAGACAGTAAGGGAAGAGGAGGACGGGGGTTAGGAAGGGTCGTAGTCTCAGAAAAGGTCACTCAGTTGAGAAGAGTACTCCACCGGTTTCATAACCTCAAAGTCGAAATCGTAGTAAGGAAGGTTTCTTTAGGGTCCTGACTAGAGGAAGTCTTACCTGACCAACCTAGAGGAACGTCAGGTTCCCTGAGAGTTCTCAGAAGAGGTCGTAGTGTCAAGTTTTCGTAATTAAGAAGCCACGAGACGGAAGAAGTGTCAGGTTGAGAGTGTAGGTATGTACTGGCACCCTTTTTGGTATCGGAACTGATCTGCCTGGAATCAGTCGTTTCATTATAGAGACGAAAACTTATATAATAGATCCAACCAGTATTGAAAAGAAGGTTCCTCATTCACAGAAAATTAAAGTACCGACGTGAGTGGTAGACTTCACTAAAACCTCGGGGGGTTTTATTTCAGACTGTGACAAAGGTTACAAAGGGATAGATAAAGGGCACTTCACTACCCTGGTCTACGGTACTAGAAGTAAAAGACTTACAACTCGAAATTCGGTTGAAAAGTCAGCGGAGAAAGTGAAAGTAGTTCTCCGAAAAATCAAGGAGAAGTGAAAGACGGTATTCCCACCACAGTAGACGTATAGACTCCAATAACTATAAAGAGGATCTTTAGAACTAAGGTCGAACACAAAGAAGGTCAGGTCACAAAGAGTACTACATGAGACGTATATTCAATTTATTCGTCCCACTGTTAGATGTCGGAACTGTATGAGGAAAAGGATAAATCTTGGTCAGACAACAAGGTACAGGTCAAGATTGACAACGAAGGACTGGACGTATGACTAAAGAGTTCTCCGTCCAGTTTATCGGATTTACTGTCTCAATAATCATCAATGAGGAAATGTTTACTTCTACAAACTATTGGACGGACTCCACTGTGTCATTCACCATTCTAGTCCGAGACAGAGACCTAGATAGAGTAAGACTTCAATTACAGGAGGTTGTGAGGGATATGGGAGATGAATTCAAATAGTCTCGACGGTATTTGACATCTACAGGTATTTCGAAATGTTTAGTATCAGGTGACAAATAAAATGATGGAGTACAACCTTTTATAAGTACAATAATTGAAACCCACTCCTGTCTTAATTGAACGGCGACGATAAAACAGAAAAGGTCTTCCAGGTAGAGAATTACAGAAGAGAGACGTACTAGTCACTCGGACTTCACTTTATCGTTAGAAAGAACTCGAGACGTCTGACATAATTCGAGCGAGAAAAAAACGGGAAGAACGGAGTCTAGGTTCGGACGGGGATACTCTACGATAGTTGTAGGAGAAAATAAGATCGTGTACCACGGTCCTGACCACGCCGTTTCTACTAATTACTAGTCCCTCTTCAAGAACACACTTGACACCTTCCTTCCTTCCTCCCTCCTTCCCACCCTCCCTCCGTTCTTCCTTAATGCCACCTACATAGTGTGATATCAGCTTGGGACGTCTGTAAAGTTTTCCTGTTTAGTTAGTTATAGTAATACGGGAGTAGGAGACTCAGAGTTACTGTAAAAAAAGGAAAGAATGACGTAGGTGGAAGACGGAAGAGAATAAATAAATATGATGGAAAGGAGGAACCCGAAGGGTCCACCGAGTTGCCATTTCTTAGGAGGACGGTTCCGTTTTCTATGCCTAAACAAGGGACTAGGTCCTAGTAGGGAACATCATGTTGGACCGTTGAGTGGGGTCATCAGAACGGACCTTTGAAAGTACCTGTCTCGTCGGACCATCCGAGCTCAGTTGCCCCAACGTCTCAACCTAGGTCGACTCGTGTGTACGTGAAAGGAGGAATAGGTATTGGAGAAACTCAAACCCTAAGTAGTTGAGGTGACTACTGGGTGTCTTGGATCGTGTCGTGGAAATTAAGTTATTTTCGTATACCTTACGTATTTTATTACATTTCCCTAGAAGAGTCATTACCCTTCAGTCGTAAAATTTCCATCGGAGTAACCTTAGACCACCCTAAAAAGACTTGGAGTAATTACTATCTTGACCCGAAGACGGGAAGAGTTAAACCATAGAGGTACAAAAGTCTTAAAGATGTCGGGAATCATGGATATGAAGTTATGTATTATAAATATATGTTGTCAAAATATACAAAGGACAAATTATTGCCATGTAGATCGGAGGAACTTTACCGACGTTCAGACTTTCCTCTCGGACCTTAGGTACTAGAGACCGGGTGTGAAGGAAACTCTCAGATAAAGAGACAAAGATAAGTTCTTGAGGTTGTGCCTCGTAATAGAAAATGCTACAGATGGTACCACGGACCGAATCAATTTATAAACGGTCAGTAAACTTACGAACTTCCTTCATTACAAGTACGACAATGGAGAACTGTAAAAATTACGGAGTCTTTTCAGTAAGACACCACCACCTTTATTATCTTCCTTTTACTCCTCCTGTTAAACCGGTCAAACCGAGGAACGTAGTGACCCCTCGTCTCCATTTTCTGATGCACATAACTCCATTTTAAGTACGTCTTACATCAAGAGGTGTCAATTGAGTCTTTTGTCTTTTGTCATCATGACTTTCATAAAAAATCTTGCAATGTTCCTATGTAAACTGATTCCTTGGATACGTTAAAGTCATCCTGAAAACTTTTACTATAAAAAGACTCTATGGGTCCGTGGTCTTTTTATCCATTTCCCATTACCCTCCAGTTGGGACCTCTTCCCTTACCGTTGGATGAGGTCATAAGAACGGACCTTTTAAGGTACCTGTCTCCTCGGACCACCCGATGTCAGGTACTCCAGTGTTTCTCAGCCTATACTGAAACGGACACATATGACTTGATATTGAAGGAGGTTAAAATTTCCTTTTGACCTCTTCCTTTACCGTTGGGTGAGTTCACAAGAACGGACCTCTTAGGGTCCCTGCCCCCTCGGACCACCCGACGGCAGATACCCCAGCGTCTCTCAGCCTGTGCTGACTTCGTTGAACCATCATCATCATCATCATTCCCCTCCAGTTTTCGATCCAGAGTCTCCTGTCGATGGATAAAAATGTTTAATTATTTAATTCTAAATAACTTTGTGTTTATATAGGTCAACGGATACCGACGAAGACTCATCGTCTTCACTCACCATCGACCTTGTGTCCGGGAGTTCGGAGTTGTAAATGACAGACCGGGAAATTCTTTTTCCAGGGATCTGATTTGATGTCTAATCATAGTTTAATAATACCCCACCAAGGTAGTGTCACTTCTGTGTACGACCCTCTACACGTTCTTAATATAAACTGTACTAATCTTAATTAGTTTTTCAAAGGTGATCGAAACTCCCTGTTAAGGTTTCCACACCTCTCTCATCTGTTTCGTATTCGGAAATAACTTAATGGGCTTTACCTTTAAACAGAAATTTTACGGTTCAGAACAAAAAGAAGTAATCTTTTGGTAGCGACTATGTACATGTCATACCTAAGTAGTGTCGTCGTTGTAAGATTAATGTCCGACACTTCTCAAGATTAACTTTATTCTAATTACTTCTCGGTACGGTCGGAGGATGTTATAGTGTTAGACATACTTGTGAATCGAAGACACTCAGTAAAAGACGGGGGTTTATTGAGGCTAATTTGTCGTTGGAGGTTTGATTACCGTTGTAAAGGCAGGTCTAAAGAAAAATACAGAACGTAGTACAACGTCGCATGTCGTGAACTTCGTTCTGAGTAGAAGACGGTAGTCGATTACAACCATTTACAGTCCGTAAATTATTTCAATTTCCCGTTTTTTCAAAATTTTTACATAAGACGGACCGTTAGTCGGGAACTCTTCGGAACCGTTTTGAACGACGAAATAACTGACCTAGTCTTACTCTTTAAAAAAAATAGTCCAAGACCTTTGTATTGGGTTTCGGGAATCTATAAGATTTAGAGATACTTCCTACAGGTATATCTTATGTAGGTGTACCAACGTAAACTAACATGGATACACACATAAAACCTCTTCCCTTACCGTTGGGTGACGTCATAAGGACGGACCTCTTAGGGTGCCTGTCTCCTCGGACCACCCGATGTCAGATACCACAGTGTTCTCAGCCTGTGTTGACTCCCTAATTATGTGTGTACACACGTATGAACCCCAAAGGGACCACCGTGTCCACCATTTTTTTTTTTTACGTCCGCTGTAGTCTCTGAGTCCAAGTTAGGGACCCAGTCCTTCTAGGGAACCTCCTCCCGTACCGCTGGGTGAGGTCTTAAAAACGGACCTCTTAAAGTACCTGTCTCCTCTGACCGCCCGATGTCAGGTATCCCAAGGTTTCTCAGCCTGTTCTGATTTCACTGAATCGTTCGTACGTACATACATAAATCCCTATAAAAACTTTATATTACCACTCACAAGAACACATATGGGGTTTACACCTGAAACACATTATCGTTAAATTTAAATCCACAAACCCTCGGTCCCGTGTCAAGGATTTTGCTCGAGAACTCTACAAGGTCAACGAGTCTGTCTTCATAACTTATGAGAGATGTAACTGGTTTCCCTACCTTAGTCGTCTCGACACCGTTGAGACGTTTACCTACTCCCCAGGTACGAACCCCCAGTGGGGCACAAGAAATCCCTTCCTTACGGAAGAAAAGGAGTCAGATGGAAGAAAAGATGGTGACCTGAGTCTCTACCTTTCTACTCCAAAGAGAGGAAGAAAACGGAGTCGAAGGAGAAACTCATACAACGTTCCGCCTCCTTTGACAATCTTTGACTTCTCTTTTCTTTTTAAACTTTTACGGTGTAAGCTTGTAATTTTTCGATTCAAACGATTCTTTTCCACCATCCCTTATGACCGTTACAGTAGAGACGTGAATAACCCAAGGGTGAAATTCTGTCTGAAGTCTCGTGAGGTCGTCTCCATACCTCTCACTTGGAATCTTGAAACACCCACAGAAGAACAAAGACATTTATGGTACCCTGCCGACAGAGACCGTCGACAGAATTTAAGTCGTTCCTTTCTCGACTAAAATTATATTATACATTTCACTTGTTTAGTCGTCACGACTCATGGGAAGATGAGATCTTCGTTTACAATTTTCTCTCTCTCTATCTCTCTCTCTCTCTCGCGCGCGCGCTCTCTCTTGCTCTGTCTCTCTCTCTCTCTCGACAAAAATTTTGGAGGTCACGTTCCACGGTGTTCGGACTCTTTAACAAAGGAGACTAGAGAACCCAAAATTACTGATCGATCGTCGTAAGTTAATGTTCAACCGGTAATTGTTCTTTGGATTAACGATAATCGTTTGTCTATTTGTTGAGTATAACTGTAGTGTTTCACAAGTCTCCCGGTAAAATCTCATAGTTCACTTTACTTCCAAAAGAAATTTTTTTATCTATTAATACGTAAATAATTTTTCATAACGGGGAGATAAGGTGTATATATCTTTATATCTTTATCTAGTTACCACCACTTTATAGTGTGAAAAGAAAATTCACGTACGTTTATTTCGACGATTGATTCGGTGTTTAGAGTAATCCATTCCTAATTTAGAAATGGTAATAAATGCCAAAGTTTTTGAATTCAGTGATAACCTTTAAACAGAAAACTGGTTTTTACTAGTCCTTTCTCGAAAACTAATGAAACTGATCTCACGGTTTCAATGAGAAAGGGATACACCTTAGTGGATCCACTAAAACGTAGTGAAATACCAAAGAGTCTCGAATTTTTGTGTGTGTGGATGTTTCAGTTGTTTGTGGAAGGTTTTAGAAAAGGAGAGATCCAACCTTCTCAATGTCGACACTCAAAGTTAGACGTTTCTCTAGAATAGTTTTTTTTTAGTAATTATGTTATTTTTTATATAAACAATAATATTCTTGAAAGAAATAGATACATAGTTGGGGTATAGTAACTAATAGTTCTCCGTCCTATCTGTATAACCTTCAAATGATCATTAACTTTTAAGAATTCCATTAAAAGACATTAGAGTTTACAAGTTTTAACTCAGAATCACTTCTCTCCCCATTTCAGACAGTAGTTACATTATTAGTACAAACCTTTTTGACTTAACATGGACCCAAATACTAATAAATGACCCGAAGACTCCACCAAGGCTACCATCTCCTAGGTGGACGTTACGTCCAGGTCAGGGACCCAGTCCTTCTAGGGGACCTCTTCCTTTACCATTGAGTAAGGTCAAAAGAACGGAACCTTTAGAGTACCTGTCTCCTCGGACCGTCCGATGTTAGGAACCCCAGTATTTTGCCAGTCTGTGTTAAATCACGGATTCGTTGTTGTCGTCGTAAAAATTTTTTATTTGATTAAATGTTTTGTCCTTGTCTAGGGGTCTGAATCTCGTCCTTAAATACCAACGGGTCCCCTTTCCTACTCTCCGTCGCTTTCAGTCTCTCAAACCCTACCTGTACATGTGTGGCGGGATAAAATTTGTCTAGCGGTTGTCCCTGGACGACATCTCGTTTCCCCAGAGAGGAGTCCCAATACGCCGTCGGACCTCCCCTCTTACCCAGGTCCATGTCCATACCGACTCAGTGAAACGATAGGTGGACTTTAATAGTGTTGTAACAATTAGCGGATCCTTTCATAATAAACGAGTCAACACAGGAGGCGAAACACTGGGGTGCTGACGTCGGTAGGTCCAAGAAGACAGGCACCTCAAGAGGTCCGTTCTTATGACCTCACTCTTCGGTAAGGGAAGAGATCCCCTAGAAGGGTTGGGTCCCTCACTTGGGTCCATAGGACGTAACGTCTACTTAAGAAATGACAGATTCAGTGGTTCCTTCGGGTAATGAACCGATATGAGGTTGTATTTCATTCTTCAAATTTTTTTTATTATTTGAAGATGCATAATTTCTCCTAGACTTCCCCTGATATTTTGAGTATGTTACGGTTTTGGTAGAGTTTACACAAGGACCATTGACAAAGGAACCATGACGTCTGGAAATCGGGTCTTCGCCTGTTCTGTAAATGGGGTTTGGAGTCAAATCTTTCCAGGTGTCGTAGGGGCGGGGTGTGTCTGTAAGTAATGGGTCGAACCATTATTTTATCGGGGTCACCACTTCTTTTATGCCTTATTAGTACAGGAGAGAACAGAGGTCAGATGCAGACACGGCGAAACGTTTAAGTAAAAGAGAACAAAAAGAGAAACCTCTGTCTCTTGTCGACCAACAGTAGAAGGTTTATGACATTGTTAGGGAGAATGTGACTTCTGTCATTAATTCAGTAGGGGAGTCGGAAGAGAAAACTCTTTGAGTTTAAAGAAAAATTGTGTCTAATAGTTTTTTAACGGTGTCTGAACCTGTACTTTTAACAATAACGATTCTGAAAGAGACATTTGGGGTAAACAAAGACATTTATGAGAAAGCGGTCCTTTTGTTCCGAAGGTACCTCAACCCCGGGACGGAGGACCTAAAGAAGAAGTAAGTTGTATTCAAGTGACCACTTGAACCTAAGAGAGAATTGGAGGGTGACTGCGAAACGACAAGAGTCTATTTGAACACACTGAGAATGGAGGGTCAGTGGAAAGTGAGAAACGGAGGTGGGGGAGTGGAAGATTTTGCTCTTTTACAATCCTCCTCGTCCAAGGAGCCGTCAGTACTGTTCTCACGCCGAGGGTAAACTGTAATGGTGGACGCCCTCAAAAGAGGTATCCCATGACACGATCGTGTCATTATTATAAAATTTTCTTTTTCGAAAGGAAAAGTGACACAGGTATAGAAAATTTTTTTTAACGTAAGTAGTGTACCTCTAGACTTTTCTTTTGTTTTTGTTTTTGTCTAAATGACTGACACACTAAACTCCGTTTCATAAATTAGGGCGTACAGGAAGTGGACATTTTACCCTTATTCTATCGAGTCCCTCAACAATGACTGGTCTCATGAACCGGAGGAATTAGTTGTCTTTAACTAGTCTCCGGTCTGTTCTTTAAGTCCGTTTCGAAGTGACCCCGGGAATCACGTCGTCACCCTTCGTTTTTATCCAGAATTTTTTTTCCGAAAGGAAACGAGAGACCGAACGAGTGGGTCGGTACCTCCCACTCGACCAGGAAAAATACCCCACTCCCAACCCCACCCAGGTCTCCAACCCGGCTCTCCACCGAGTCTACCAACCGAGTGTGGAAACTACCAAAACGTACGTCCCTTGTCCACGTCCTGGCACGAAAACGGGCAACAAGACTCGCCGTCGACCCAAAGACCACAGAAACATGGAACACCACGTATTAAACAGGACTGGCGTGTATGTGCGTCAAGAAAAATCAGGGAATATCAAAGAACCGTAAAATAACAAGGTCCTCTGTAAACAGGTACACATTCGTGACGTCGTTTTCCAGGGTCCAGGGTCTAGGGTCCCGGGTCGGTCAGAGTCTTGACACAACTCCTTAATTACTTTAACGTACAATGGGCGGGTGGTGGACGGACTGTTTTAAGAAAGAGGACCGTTAACACACCGTAAAAAAAGAAACCACATCACAAGAAATACTTTTATGTCACCTAACTACTTAGTCAAGAAACCCCAGTGTATAAACCTAAATTTATTCCCGAAGGACGTCAAAATTGATTTTTTGGTTTACTGAGACTTTTATTTGTAAGGTTAATCGTTCAATCTGAACTTTCCTGATACAAAATCCATCCCTATAGGGAACTTATTCCGTTTGATTGGGTGTTCACACACTAAAATAGAGCTTACACTCCGTATTCGTACAAATAAATTTCTGTTTATAGGAGTTAGATTTACTGGGACTCAACGAATATTATGTTAAAAGAGACTTTATGGTTTACTATATAAAATGAAACATAATAAAGTGACCATTTCTCCTGTTGAGATTAGAACCTTTTTTAACCGTACGGTCAGATAGGTCTTATATCCAGATCTTATAATTACGTGGTTGGAAAACGAAGTAAAACCAAACTTATTCCATTTTATCAATGAAGTGAACGCCTATCTTACAAAGTTCACACTTTTTCACCTTTATCAATATAAAAAGGAAACACCAACAAGTCAGCGGTCGAGTACAGACTGAGAAACCCTGGGTGTCTGACGTCGTGTGGTCGGGAGGGACTACTCGAGTCAAATCGACAAGTAAAAGAGGGATAGGAAAGAGAAGGTGAGATATGTCAGACCTTTTTTTTTTTTGTTTGTTTGGAATTTTGTACATCTTATTTCTAGATACGAGGTATTTATAAAATTATTTATTAGTAAACTCTTCCCGACCGGTAGGTGAATGACCTCAATTACCTACTGAGAATCTCAAAGTATTAATGTACTAAATGGACAAAGGATGACAGACATCTATTACTAAGTACTAGACGGGTCATTAATTAAAGTGAAGTCAGATCCTTAATTTCTCTTCTCCACCCTCCCTTTCTCAGAGTCCATCCTTTGTCAATAAAGACAGTCTTTTTTTCTCGTTTTAATTAAAAGATTCGTCGGTTCAATTTACCGAGTTAGTCGGTGGGCTGTTTTACGAAGGAATGGATTATATTCGGAGAATTTACAGTTGGTTAATTTCAGTAGTGAATGGATCTTTCAAATAGAAAAGACACAAATCTTCTTTAGATGGACTGATAAATATATGGGTTTTTACACCTACACACACAGCATCAACACTCCACTCCGACACACCTCCCTAATATGTATAAATTTCGATGAAGACGAGAAGAGATTTACCGAGATAATTGGACGAAAAACCACTAAGTAAAATAATCCACTAAGTAAGAGTGGTTGTCGTGTAAAGATAAAAACTTTTCTTTATACGGTTATACAGTCATTACAAGTTTGTTCAGCACATAAAAATACTTTATGAGACCTTCTTGATAGTAACCTGTAGCTTGACGTCTCTTACTCGGACCTCTCACGTTTTCAGAATTACATTGACTCACGTTTCGTGGAGAAGACTCCTGAAGTCCCCGTAAAATAGTAAGAGTAGCTATGGAGAATAAAGGAGGGAAGGGGGGGGAGTCTTTTTCCTCAATTAAACAATAAACTAATTTCAAGTTAGTTCAAGTCATCTTAGGACGGAACCGTTCTCAATTTCTTATAAAGAGATCCTATTACACTGTAGGGATACAGAGAAAGGAGTACGTTCTTTGTGTCCGAGGTAGGGACCCAACCCTTTTAGGGGACGACATTCTTTACCATTGGGTGAGAAGAGCGGACCTTTTAAAGTACCTGTCTCCTCGTAAACAAAGTAAATAACACAGAGTTCCGAGATAAGATGAAGGGGACGTCTCAAGAGAGAAGGTAAGATAGGACGTCAGACCAACTATGGTGACTGACTAAAAATTTATAGTGTACATTAAATCAATGGTAAAGTTTCGTTTTGTTGTCGTAGTCTATGTCCGATCACTTCTCCTCTTTAGTACTCGTGCCCGTACGGGTCTTGAGACAGCCCCTCTGTCTGTTGACCCTAGGATAAACTGTTGATTTGTTCTACCGACCTGTCTCCTTCAAATCCTAAAGTCTTCCAGTCTGAGAAATCTGTCGTTTCAACCATTTCTTGTTCAATGTAAACAATTACATTGAAGTTGGGAGTTGTGAGGAGATTCATCTTTGAACTGATCAATAACACAAACCAGTAAACAAAGTAATTATCCGAAGGGACCAACACGATCACCATCTCTTAGTCGGACGGTTAGGTTCTCTGCGATCCGAGGTAGGGACCCAACCCTTTTAGGGAACAACATTCTTTACCATTGGATGAGAAGAGTGGACCTTTTAAGGTACCTGTCTCCTCGTAAACAAAGTAAGTAACACAGAGTTCCGAGATAAGATGAAGGGGAGGTCTCAAAAGAGAAGGTAAGTTAGGACGTCAGACCAACTATTCTGGCTAATTAAAAATTTATAGTGTACATTAACTCAATGGTAAAGCTTCCAATACCATCGTCTTTTTTATTAGAGATCCTGAAGGTTGTAATAGAAGATGCTGAACAAAAGTTTAAGTAAAAAATTTTATACATAAAAACACACCGACGTAACCCAGAATCAACACCGTGTGTCCTAGAAACAACGTAGTACACCCTAGAAAGTGACGCCACGTGTCTGGGAGGTTAACATCGGACTTCCGAGACCTCATGTGTTTGAGTCATCAACACCGGGTTCCCGAGTCAAAGAGACACCGTACACCTTCGAATTAGGGGACTGGTCCCTGGTTTGGGTTCAAGGGACGTACCGTTCCATCTAAGAATTGATGGTCTGGGGGTCCCTTCATGGGTTTCGTGTAAAAAAAAATTGTAGGAGTAAGTTAGAGGTACGGAAAGGAAGGATCAGAAGATAAGAGAGTCCAAAACGAAAAGAGTTATCCTACAAAAAAGAAGACAAGTAGACTGAGGAGTCAAACATGAAAAATAGGGTGGTAAAGAGGAACAATGTATACACACACACACACACACACACACACACACACACACACATACATCTCTCTCTCTCCTCTCTCTCTCCCTCTCTCAGTAACCTGATAATCCTTTGGTGAACGAAAGATAGAGTTGACTTAGAAAGTCTTAACGTGTATTTATAAAGTAGGTGTGAAAGTATGTAGAGTGTTTGGTAATTTTAGATGACGTCGGTGTAACCGGTCACCCCTTCGTTCAGTGTCCAGATGAATAGTTCTTTCAAACACTTATTAAAGGTAGGTACGTGTAGTCGGTCTCAGGTGTGTCGTGGTGGGGTCGTCACATCCGGTCGGAGGGAGTTGTAGGTGGGAGCACTTTTACAAGAATACTACACAGGGTTTATGAGAAGGGTTCTCTTTTCCTTCTTCTGCTTTCTCTCTTCTCTTAGTCCGTGACATACAGTCTCTTCATCACTTCGTTTCGTTGTCACAGTCTATGTCCGATCACTTCCTCTCTTTAGTACTTGTGCCAACGATCCTCGGGACACAAGCCGACTTGTGTCCCCACACATTTTCGAAGAATTTCTTTATCATGAATACGTGTTCCCAGTTCTCTTGTTTGGATTCGTCTTCATGTGTCTCAATAAGTCGTCAAGTGAGACCTTTAACGAACATATCTCCGTTTCCATTTATCTTTAGAAGGATTCGTTCGTTTCCTCTTTCTTCTCTTCTTTCTTCTTTCAAGAGAGTCTTTCTCCACTTTTCACTTTCACAGTCAATGAGTCAGCACAGACTAAGAAACACTGGGGTACCTGACATTGGACGGTCCTAGGAGACAGGTACCTTAAGAGGTCCGTTCTTATGACCTCCTCCAACGGTAAGGGAAGAGGTCCCTAGTAGTACTGGGTCCTTAGTTTGGGACCAGAGGGTATAAATCCGTCTAAGAAATACAGACTCGGTGGTCCCTTCGGGGGGTCTTACTCCGTTTTCACCTATTTGTACTCTTTAAAATTTCTTGAGTATAAGAATTAGTCCTCTTCTTTTAAATTTTAGAGTTTAAGGAAATACCATATCAATGGTGTATGTGTTTATGTGTACACACACACATATACAGTCCCTATTCTGTTATCTCGAAAGAGTTGGAAATGTATGTGTTAGACCCAATGATAGAGTTATTTAAAACACCTGACATGTGTAAGTCCGGTATTCATTTGAATATAAGTACCGAACTACCCTACCACTTAATGATGGTGTACACTATGACTTGACGAAAATTTAATAAAAATATAAGTCAATCAGAACGTTTTTATGTACTTACGTATTCATGTTCTTTCTTCGTTTGATTACGTACACTTGTTTAGGTACTGTAACAATAATATTACATGTTTCTAAAGTAAGGTGTTTCGTATATAGGTTAAGTCGTGTCAGAAAAGTTTAGGTGTCAGGACTTTAAAGATTCGTTTCAAAGAGTGTTTCTCGAAATTAAAGACGTTCTCAATTTAACTGGTTTTACGATTTGAACCTTCCCTTACTACATCTCAATGTCTTTATTTTCCTATTAATCCATATTATAAGTCCTTATGAATCTTCACAAATGAAGAACGTTCGTTACCAAAAAGGTTTATTTGCGAGTCCCACTTAATTAACAACATTTTATTTATGTGTTAGTTCGTTTATTGTAAAATATTAAGACTTTGTTCGTGTATTATCTTTGTAAAGTTTCTACGAATTAGGTTCCCTTGACCGTTGACTTTCATCTAAACACTTAATCGTTTGCACTACTAGACCGTCAGTTGTAGAGGCCAAGGGGTACAAACTTACGTGCGTTGTCCTACACACTTTCGTGTGTCCTTTAATTTATATGCGGCACATACTTTTTAATTCGTCCACCTCCTTCTCTCTTCCCCCTACTCACTTTTTGAGATCTCCCTTTATCCCTTCGTCTCTTTGACCTCTTCCTTCTCTCTCCTTACTTTTTATAACCCGATAAGTCTCTTGGGTAAATAGTAGAAACACGTTGTAGATAACTAGTGGTAGTCACAACCGTTCTTCGAACTTCGACACTAGGACTTAACTATAAATTAATTTAGGTCAAGATAAAATTATTATCCTATTGTGTGTAGTGTTAAGACTAACATTTATTGTAGTCGTCTACTTCCTATTCTCTTCTTAGATTTGATTCACGATCCTTCAAATGTTTCTTCCGGCTCTTGCTGAGTACGTCTCTTTTTGTTATTAATTTGAGACGAAGGTTAAATAACAGTAACACCGAAAATAATTCTAAGACAAAATCAGGTTTTCAGTAAAAGAAAGACAGAATAAACAGAGAGGCCCCTACTTTTATTTGTGTCTGACGTAAAATAAGGAGAATAGGTATATTAGTCTCGTTTCAAAACGGAAATTGTCGAGTGAGGGTTGAAAGACACCTGACTCAATAGAAGAACTAGTAATGGAAATTGAAGGAGACCCATTTAAGAAAGGGTTTTGAGAATGCGAACAAAGGTGATATTATGGTCAATTACCGTCAAAATACACAAAAAACTCTCTTACTAGACTATAAACTCTATCTAAGGTGATCAGTTGGGTCGGTTGAAGGAACTTTTGATGATTCTAAATGTTGTTCCCGTTTCCGAGTATCTCAAAACGGTTCTCTTGCGTGACCAGTATCGTTTGTGGGAGAAGGTTGTTGTGTTCTCTTCTGAGATGTGTACCTGTAGTGGTCTACCAGTTGTGGCTTTAGTCTAACCAATATAAGAAACGTCGGTTTCTACCTCTTCGAGATATGTCAGTTGTTTTTGTTCTGGCCCTTGACTGACACCGAGTCTAGTACTTGGGGAATAACGGTTTAACTCTGAATTTAACTTCTTTCACCCCTTTTGGTGATTTGGTAAGTCCATACTGGATTTAGTTTAGGGAATACTAATATGTCACCTTCACTCTTTATCTAAATTCCCTGATCTAGACTATTTGTCTCACGGACTACTTGATACCTGTCTCCAAGCACTGTAACATGTCCTCTGTCCCTAGTTCTGGTAGGGGTACCTTTTCTTTACGTTTTTTCGCAAGCACTGTAACATGTCCTCTGTCCCTAGTTCTGGTAGGGGTACCTTTTCTTTACGTTTTTTCGTTTCACCGATAGACTCCTCCGGAATATTTATCGACACTTTTCTTCTCTTCACTTTTCTTTTCCTCTTTTCCTTTCTATATTCGTAGACTTACGTCTCAAGGTTTCTAATCGTTCCTCTCTATTCTTTCGGAAGGAGTCACTAGTTGCGTTTCTTTATCTCCTTTTGTTGTCTTACCCTTTCTAATCTCTAGAGAAGTTCTTTTAATCTCTATCGTTCCCTTGTAAAGTACGTTTCTAGCCGAGTTATTTCCTGTCTTTACCAGACCTGGATTGTCTTCGTCTTCTATAATTCTTCTCCATCGTTCTTATGTGTCTTCTTGACATGTTTTTTCTCGAAGTGATGGGTCTATTAGTGTTACTACACTGGTGAGTGGATCTCGGTCTGTAGAACCTTACACTTCAGTTCACCCGGAATCTTTTGTAGTGATGCTTGTTTCGATCATCTCCACTACCTTAAGGTCAACTCGATAAAGTTTCGGACTTTCTACTACGACACTTTCACGACGTGAGTTATACGGTAGTTTAAACCTTTTGAGTCGTCACCGGTGTCCTGACCTTTTCCAGTCAAAAGTAAGGGTAGGGTTTCTTTCCGTTACGGTTTGTTACGAGTTTGATGGTGTGCTAACGTGAGTAGAGTGTGCGATCATTTCCTTACGAGTTTTAAGAGGTTCGGTCCGAAGTCGTTATGCCCTTGACACTTGAAGGTCTACAAGTTCGACCAAAATCTTTTCCGTCTCCTTGGTCTCTAATTTAACAGTTGTAGGTTAGTATCTTTTTTCGTTCTCTCAAGGTCTTTTTTTGTAGATGAAGACGAAATAACTGATACGGTTTCGGAAACTGACACACCTAGTGTTATTTGACACCTTTTAAGAAGTTCTCTAACCTTATGGTCTGGTGGACTGGACTGAGAACTCTTTGGATATACGTTATCAATTTTGTCCTGTACCTTGTTGTCTGACCAAGGTTTATCCTTTTCCTCATACAGTTCCGACATATAACAGTGGGACGAATAAATTGAATATACGTCTCATGTAGTACTCTTTGCGACCTGACCTTCTTCGTGTTCGACCTTAGTCCTAACGACCCTCTTTATAGTTATTGGAGTCTATACGTCTACTGTGGTGGGAAATACCATCTTTCACTTCTCCTTGATTTTTCGGAGAACTACTATCACTTTCACCTCTCACTTTTTCAACCGAATTTCGAGTTGTAAGTCTTTTGTTTCTAGTACCGTAGACCAGGGTAGTGAAGTACCCTTTATCTACCTCTTTGTCATCTTTGTCACAGTCTGAAATAAAAAGACCCGAGGTTTTANCTCGAAGTGATGGGTCTATTAGTGTTACTACACTGGTGAGTGGATCTCGGTCTGTAGAACCTTACACTTCAGTTCACCCGGAATCTTTTGTAGTGATGCTTGTTTCGATCATCTCCACTACCTTAAGGTCAACTCGATAAAGTTTCGGACTTTCTACTACGACACTTTCACGACGTGAGTTATACGGTAGTTTAAACCTTTTGAGTCGTCACCGGTGTCCTGACCTTTTCCAGTCAAAAGTAAGGGTAGGGTTTCTTTCCGTTACGGTTTGTTACGAGTTTGATGGTGTGCTAACGTGAGTAGAGTGTGCGATCATTTCCTTACGAGTTTTAAGAGGTTCGGTCCGAAGTCGTTATGCCCTTGACACTTGAAGGTCTACAAGTTCGACCAAAATCTTTTCCGTCTCCTTGGTCTCTAATTTAACAGTTGTAGGTTAGTATCTTTTTTCGTTCTCTCAAGGTCTTTTTTTGTAGATGAAGACGAAATAACTGATACGGTTTCGGAAACTGACACACCTAGTGTTATTTGACACCTTTTAAGAAGTTCTCTAACCTTATGGTCTGGTGGACTGGACTGAGAACTCTTTGGATATACGTTATCAATTTTGTCCTGTACCTTGTTGTCTGACCAAGGTTTATCCTTTTCCTCATACAGTTCCGACATATAACAGTGGGACGAATAAATTGAATATACGTCTCATGTAGTACTCTTTGCGACCTGACCTTCTTCGTGTTCGACCTTAGTCCTAACGACCCTCTTTATAGTTATTGGAGTCTATACGTCTACTGTGGTGGGAAATACCGTCTTTCACTTCTCCTTGATTTTTCGGAGAACTACTATCACTTTCACCTCTCACTTTTTCAACCGAATTTCGAGTTGTAAGTCTTTTACTTCTAGTACTGTAGACCAGGGTAGTGAAGTACCCTTTATCTACCTCTTTGTCATCTTTGTCACAGTCTGAAATAAAAAGACCCGAGGTTTTAGTGACGTCTACCACTAACGTAGGTACTTTGATTTTCTGCGAATAAGGAACTTTCCTTTCAATACTGGTTGGATCTCTCGTATAATTTTTCTTCTCTGTAATGAAACGGTTGTTTCCAGGTAGATCAGTTCCGATACCAAAAAGGTCACCAGTACATACCTATACTCTCAACCTGACACTTCTTTCGACTCGTGGCTTCTTAACTACGAAAACTTGACACCACAACCTCTTCTGAGAACTCTCAGAGAACTTGACGTTCCTCTAGGTTGGTCAAGTAGGATTTCCTCTAGTTAGGACCCACAAGTAACCTTCCTTACTACGATTACGACTTTGAGGTTATGAAACCGGTGTACTATGTTTCTCAACTGAGTAACCTTTTCTGGGACTACGACCCTCCCTAACCACCGTCCTTCTCTTCCCCTGTTGACTCCTACTCTACCGACCTGCCGTAGTGGCTGAGTTACCTGTACTCAAACTCACTTGAGGCCCTTAACCACTACCTGTCCCTCCGGACCGCACGACGTTAAGTACCCCAGCGTTTCTCAGTCTGTGCTGACTCACTGACTTGACTTGACTTGACTTGTCTACCATGAAGTATTCATACGATATAGGGAGACCCTGGGTAACAGTACGTATATGCAAGTATAAATGTGTCTATAAGGAGATGATTGTTATACCAATACAGGGTTATTTGAACGATTTCCTTTTTATAAAACTCAGTGTTTAAATTACGAGGATTGTGTGACTAGTACTATCGAATTTACGGGTCGGTTGGTACTTGTGTGAGTCTTGTAAGTGTCAACCTGTTTTAGTGGATCGTGCTTCGGATAAAATATTTCTTCATAACTTATAGAGTACGTTAAATAACTTATGGTATGTTTTTACTTTTTGTTTTACCCACTCACGTACTGTCAATAGTTACATAACCAACAAATAGGAGTATAAGAACACCGTTTGACACTCGAGACCGGTGACGGTCAAGTCAAGTCAAGGTTCGTAGTGGTTTCTCATACATAGTGTATAGTGTTCGGGTCCTTTTCAAGTTTTCATTTTTTTTAGACTTCATACAAACGATGACTCACACACACCGAAAATGTGGTGATGTTTTATTTTTTCAGTATTCAACCCCTGGAAGACACAGACGTGTACACGTTTTACTCTTTTACAAATACTCTAAAGAAAGATTGTATCTTTCACGCAAGGTTTAAGTTTTATTGAAAATTAATATTACGAACCTGACACAGTATTCAGAAACACGAAGGGGTCATTCAACCGATTTGACACTAAGGAATCACCGGACCGTATCAATGTCGATATTGTTTTGAAACTCAAAAGGTTCAACCTTTCACGGAATTAAGGAAACTCCCACGATATTGTTTTATGTCATATGACTGACAGAATTTGTTATCTGTAAACAGTGACCTTCAAGACCTTCGACTTTCAGTTTCTAATCCGGTTGACACGGACTATTTCCGGACTAAAGTCCACCCGACAGAAAAGTGACACAGGAGTGTTCCATCTTCCCCTTTCCCGGAAAGTACCCGAAAAAAGTACTCCCGTGATTAGTGCCAATACTCATTAGTGGGAGTCCTGGATTGGTGGAGAGTTTGCGGGGAGTAGGTTCGTGGTAGTGGAATCCGTAATCCCAAGTTGTTTAATTAAAACCTACTATGTTAGTTACGTGCCGTCACTCATTACCTTATAAAGGACGATCTAGTCATTTGTTTCTTCAGTACCGTTAGTCACTAAGTTCAGGAGGTTTACACTTAAAGATTCGGACCTCTCGTGGGTCCTTCTTGTTAAGTGTTAGGTGTCGGTACTTGGTGAGGGGTGCCACTCATGACTCCTCAATCCCCGTCCCCTCTCTCCTTACGTTCTATGACCGGGCTATAGACTCTATGTATAAGTTTTTTTTTTTTTTTCCCCCCCTAAAGTTTTGCGGGTCTGAGAATATAGTAGGGTAACTCACTTACTCACTCACTTCAGCGAGTCAGTTCAGGTTGAGAAACGCTGGGGTACCTGACATCGGATGGTTCGAGGAGACAGGTACCCTAAAAGGTCCGTTATCATAACCTCACCTAACGGTAAAGGAAGAGGTCCCCTAGAAGGACTGGGTCCCTAGCTTGGGTCCAGAGGGCGCAACATCTGTCTGCGAAATGGCAGACTCGGTGTCTCTTCAGTTAATTTTTCACGAGTTAAGGAATTGAACTCTATAGAATAAAAGAAATTAATTGTTATTTAGAAAACTATACGTCTGATGGACGGGGAACAATGTTTGAAAATATATTGGGCTGAGGAAGGGGACGGAGGAACCTTGAGAGTGTCAGTGAACTCCACGACAGAGGGTCCGAACTTCAGGATTTTTAAGGGTGGTTGATATTACATTGAGAGTTAAAAATCCAACACCGATAAAAAAATTCAGTTGTCGTCCTTCCGAAGGATTTCTGGTAGAAACAAGGAAGGAAAGGGTTCTTCCTTCGTCAAGACTAGAGTACTTTATCTTCGTAACTTTAAAGATGAAGTAAAGTAACAGGGTAACTAGGTACTACGGAGTCAAGGTCTCACTCTACACCATTCGTTTACCTTTACAGCTTACCTAGTGGAGGACGTCTTAGTCCCAACTTTCTTGTCCGTTTGTACAGAGGGTTAGTCTAGTCATTTCTTCTACTATACGTTCGAGAACTCTCTCGTACCAGTTAGGTATTCAGGGGGTACAGGTGTCTTTGAAGTGTCCCCGAAGGCACCCCGAACGTCTCCACCCCTCTTTCGTTGACAAGGAGGGGAGGACTCTACGCCCAGATCACGCGACACACACAACAATAAGACAAGGTTTTATTTGTTTAGAATCTTTGGATTGTAACCGAACGCACTAAGAGTTCCACTTTCCTTAGTGTATATCAAGAACATGTGCAGAGTCTACACGTACATCGTTCGTGGACGCATACATCATCCCTACCTAGGGGCCCGAAGCAATAGGACAAGAACTTCATCGGTTTTTAAGTCTTTCTTGTAGGCTTCCCCGGTTGTCCCTCCTGAGAAAAGAGGTTCTGAGCGATTCTTCTTTTTACTCAGGTTCGGATGTTACCGAGCTGTCACTCCGTGTGAGATTACTAAACTTACCCTTCTCTACATGGTTACGGTCGTTGTATTTTGTCTGTTTTAATTAAGTTTCTAAACTCTGTTCCTACACTAAACCGATTTGTAACAAAGACGGAAAGGAAGGTTGGGTGAAATTAAGTTCGTCGAGTGTAGACCACAAAATACACTTCAGTTCTCCTTTTGGAGTCACTTACCTACGACTCGTCGAGGTCCTATCCTTGAACCGGACACTCGAACATCTCCACTTCTCTTAGTGTCTCCTCTAGGCGGACGGTTAGAGATCCAAAGTCTCGTGTCCTAAACATGTTCTTGGAAGTAAAGCCAATCTTCCTTATTTCCTCTCCACTTTATCAATTCTATCTCTGTTTGTCTTCATTTTTAGTATGACTTGGGTGAGATTTGGTATTCACCCTGTATTAAAAGGGTCCTTTTCACATTAGAAGTTAACACACACACAACATTAAGTTTGATGCATTTAAGGAGGTGAACCTTTTTCATCTGAAAGAATTGTATTTTTTTATGTTACTGGAATAACGAGACGACACTACAGGTCGAATACATATTTATCGTTTGCTTCTACGATGGCAGATATAGGAAAATCTTATAGGGAATAAAAAATATCGTTTCGATAATCAAACATTCTTCTTTCTTTCTTTAAACTTACAAATTCATCATTTCGGACGTACTAAAATTAATGCAATCTGAAGTCGATAAGAGGTATGACGGATTCAGACATCCAATTTTTTTATTATTTCGTTTTGACTAAAGTCTCCGTGTGTTGCTATTTTACATCGAACGTCGTTCATCGTCACTCGCCACCGACCTTCACTACCTTCGTTCCAGAATCAAAGGATCTGGTCCTCAGAATTGGTTACCTGGTGTCCTCGGTCGTCAATCCCGATCTCAGGGACCAGGAACGGACGGATCAGTTCTTTCTTAAGTCTCCTCCGTCTCCATTTCGTTTCGCATTTCATTTTTCAAATAACTTTTCTTTTCATGTGCACCTTTCCGCGTGTCCACTTGAGTCCCTCTCTCGGTGCGGAAACCCTTCAAATTTAGGAAATATTCAACCGTCAAAAGGCTCAGGAACAGAAGGGAGCCCGGTTAGTGGGACGAAATAAGGGGTGGGGGGTGGGGTACCAATTAAGTAGAGTCCTGGGAGGCGACCCCACATGTGCGTGAGAAGTCGGTTCGACCTAGAATTTCACTTCCGAGGGCCCTCCTCACTCTGGGTAATGCCGGACCGTAATAGGGAACTGAAAACTGGGTGTTTCTCAGAAAGACGCGTACACATCATAGAGGGACGGAATTTTTGACCTCTTCTTCTAGGGAATTAGGAAATGAGATTGTCCCAAAGAAAGAGGGAGAGAAACAGGAACGGTACTAATAATGGAACTCTACAAACGTTCTCCGTTCCTGGTCGATAAACATTTGCTCTCCGACTAACATTTAAGGAGTTGTCCCCGGGTGGATAGAGAACGGAATCCTTTACAGTGTCCTCCGATCAACATTTACAGATCTAACCTGACCTGTAAATAGACGATGTAGTGGATGTCGATAGAGGATATAGTTTTGGTGACTCTTCCAACATGTCTTGTGGATATAAGTCCTGTATGCAACACAATTTTTCTTAAGACTATGACATGACAGCCGGACTTCCTCCACTCATTGGGGTGGTTCTTGAAGAAAACTTGGAGTAAGTTTGTCACTTTAATTGTGGGGTAACCATCCCAATAACACTTCTGTTACTATTATTTTCCCAAATATTGATCGTATCTTGTCCGTGTCTAACCCATGATCTGTTTGTTATCACGGAAAATGAAAGAAAACCGTGGTACCCAGAGGAGCTTACACGTTTCGACAGTTCGATTGTTTTATTGACTCTTTTCCCTGATATGAGGGTTTTGTGAAATTTTTTAGACCCACTTATTAAACTTTTTGCTATGACTACGGATGAGTAGGACGTCCTAGATTTTCCTCATAAAGAGCGGATCCTTTAGGTAGAGATGATTAGAACGAGTCTTTGAAGGACGGTTTTAAAACATAAAGAGACATGTTCGAAATAAGAGTAAATGTTTATTTATAAAGTTCCACTAAATAGTCTTCGAGGAATTAAGACTAGACTATTCTATCCGTGGTATTCAACCATTCCTGAGAACCCCATAAAGGGTCAAATCGGACCGAAGACCATCTCTAGGAAAATACAGAATCGAGAGTAATAGAACAAGTTAAGAGTCCCTAGTCAACCTCGAAGTCAAGAATAACAGATATAAGGGGTATCTCCTCAAGACTCTATACCGTCTGCCGACGAGAGATAAAAGGGTCTAAAGTTTTTATGCGGTGTATTAAAAATGAAAGAGACCCTATAGGTACAACATATATGTAGCCCCACCAGCCCTTTTGTAGATAAAACATAGTCCGACGTGAAGATATTTGTCTCCCAGTACACGAGAGTAAAAGAATCGTCAGACCTATCATATACTCCAACAACGGTTTTTACCCCTCTTCTAAGACACCAGTCCCCTTGTCAGCTCTACACCGACCCTCCCCTCCTTTACGCCTAACTCCTATTCCTTACTTCTCCCTTCTCCGTCCACCTGATTTAATTCACACATATAACTCACACGGCCCGAAGGGACCACTGAGTCTACCATTTCTTAGGTGGACGTCACGTCCTCTGGACCCAAGTTAGGGACCCAGCCCTTCTAGGGGACCTCTTCCGTTACCGTTGGGTGAGGTCATAAGAACGGGCCTCTTAGGGTGCCTGTCTCCTCGGACCGCCCGATGTCAGGTACCCTGGCGTTTCTCAGCCTGTGTTGACTTGTTGATTCGTGTCGTGTCGTGACCCACATGACCCCCCCATTCCTTGTAACGTCTTTTACACCCCGGTCCACTTTCCCAACGTCTCTCTCGTTCTTTTGTGTTTCTCTTCGTCTTCCGTACAATTTGACGTATCGTGTAACCAGTCAACGAAGTGAGTCTATTCAGGTGTTCGCTTCCGATATAACAATGCACAACACAATAAAGAAATCCTTTTCTTCAGTGGTCCCTTTGTAGAGGTATTTCTACAGGTGTTACCGTCCCGTAGATGTTTTAGTGTCTGGCTCTATGGATGCACGTACGGAGGATAGGTAGAGGTTAAGTTAGAATATTTGACTTGGAAAATACAAAATGGAACCAAAAGGTGGATTTCGAAACCTCAAAAGTCCTCAAAAGTCAAGAATCTCAGACTTATAACAAACCAAAAAAAAAAGGCAAACTTTTTATTATGTGTTCTCTTAAGTGAAATACTTAACAGAAAGTAGGATAAATGATTACTGTTTTTTCATCGGTTCTATAATGACTTTGATACTGGTACTGGAATTGACTTAATTTAGTCGTATTAAGTTGTTGTATCATGTCTGGGACTCCGATGTTTGTACACGTAGAAAGAAATGTCGAGGTAAGCAGACCTGGACTTGAAGTCGGGAAACTTTTACAGTCATGTGTATCCAACTCCTCTATCAGTTTAGGAATAGGAACCAAGCAATTATACTAACGTCAGTAACTGAACCAAACTTAAGTGTAGGTTCCCGCGATACGTGGTCGGGAAAAAGGTTCCTATCTCTTTCTTTTTCTCTACTCTAGCTCTACTTTTAACCTCTATCTACGATAACATCTCTTTACGTGATAGAATATAGTAAAGTGTGTAGATAGTGTCGTTTCCTGGGAGAAAGTTTGTTCTAGTACTGATAGAGAAATTGCTTTACGAAAACCATAAGAGGACTCCCTTTATAAAGATTTTGGTGAAAATTAACGGAACATTAGATATCACATACACCGACTAAGATAAGATATGTGCCATAACCGTACCTCAATGGAAATCTTTTGTTTTAACGACTTTCCACTAACAGTTCAGGATTTTAGTTCACGTTTGAGAGTCTCGAACTTTCTCGTCTATGTCTTAAAGTAAGATAAGTGCCTATATTTTCGACGTCTCATGGTGTGTGCGGAAACGAGTCACAATTAACGTATCTTGTTTTTGTTCCCCCTTGTAGATTTGTCCGATACTTCTTTTCCTCTTTCGTTTTACAGTTGAGACTTCCTTCTTTCCTTTAATTTATGAAGTTTTTCTATACATATATGTATATATATATATTATCTTTCAACTTTTCAACTTTGATTTGACATGTTCTTCCTTCTAGTAAAAAGGACAGTTAAAATTGTGAGAATACAAGACTGTACAGATGGAACGATAGTTGTGAAAATGACATAAATTTGAAAAGTTCATGTGACTTCGAACTCTCAACTAACAAATTTTTACTTTGTTTTCAATTCGTTTTACTGGTTTGCAACTTCTCTCTAAAGTCAAGTTATATCTTATCATGGATTAAGTAAGGGCGACTAAAAAGATAAGTACAACTGTTCCAATTAAACACAGAGTGTAATAAAGAAAGATGCGTCATAAAAGTGTCACTTTATTTTTTGTAAGTTAGACTGGAAACTTCTCTCTTAATACAAAGATAACGAATACACTCTCTAGAATCATTGAGGGAGGACGAACTCTAAAAAATCAATACCCAGAAAACGGAAGACTTGTCTTAGTATTATTGGTATGGAGTGTCCACTCCGTGGGACTCCAATATTTACCCTTCTGCCTCAAGACCGAGGAGAACCGTTTTGTCATAGGTGATTTCCCACCTTCTTAGACGAGATTTAGTAAGTTCCACGACTAAGAAGTCCCTCTACGAGAAAGCGGATGTATCGTCAAACCCCTAATTCTTTGGATTCTGAGAAGACTCGTACCTTTTGTGTGTGTATACGTACGTACATACAAAAATATGTACATATGACCATGTATTTGTATGCACACATATATATTGTAGATGAAATATACAATATTAAATATATATGCACGTACGTACGAGTCAGTACAGGTTAAAAAACGTTGGGGCAACTGATATCGGGTGTTCCGAGGAGACAGGTACTCTAAGGGGTCAGTTCTTATGACCTCATCCAACAGTAGAAGAGGTCCCCTAGAAGGCTAAGTTCCTAGGTTGGACGTGTAGGAAGTAGAGGACGTGACCGTCAGCCTAAGAAATGGTGACAAGGAATATATACATATGTGTCTATTGATGGATATCCATATAAATACACACACATACAAAGTTAGTACCACGATATTTTTCCTAATTCACACCGGAGTATGACCCGGTACTTATTGGTCGTATTAGAAAAGGAAGTACTATCCGAAGACTTCACAACTTCTATCGATAGAATTATACGAAGATTGCCTAGTGTATTGAAATAAATAACCCCTATGGACTTAATAACGAATGGTATATGTAAATAGTCGAAGGGTCGACCACGTCACCATTTCTTAGGTGAATGGTTACGTCCTCTGGGCCCAAGCTAGGGACCCAGTCCTTCTAGGGGACCTCATCCTTTATCGTTAGGTGAAGTCATAACAACGGATCTTTTAGGGTACCTGTCACCTCGGACCACCCGATGTCAGGTCCGACGACGTCTTAGTCTGTACTGACTCGTTGACTTATGTGTGTGTGCATATGTAAATAGTCAAGTTCACTCTGTGTTGACAGTGAATTGACTTTGTGTTCACAGTGTGTTGACACATACGTCAAAAATAGAAAAAAAAAAAGAAGGGACTTAGGTGAAAGCTCATTGACTCGTTTTCTTATTTGAGAATCAGCATTGTGTCTTTTGGATGTTTTACTTGAAATAGTATTCTACCTACACCGTACTCCCAGGTTTCTTATTAAACCGATTAAAAAATCGATAAACAGGTACATAATTAATGAACATACATATATCAAGTCACAGTATTAGAATCTTTAACCCCCCTTTTATACCAAAGACATTTCTAATGTATGTTAATAAATGTATAATGTTAGTAGTTTAACCACGTGTCACTGTTTTTTATCAACAATAAAACAAAGAATTCTACCCCCGAAGGGACAACAGAGTCTGTCACTTCTTAGACGGACGTCGAGCCTTCTGGACCCAAACTAGGGATCCACCCCTTCTACGGGACCTCTTCCTTTACCGTTGGGTGAGGTCTTAAGAACGGACCTTTTAGTGTACCTGTCTCCTCCTCCGACCACCCGATGTCAAGTTTCCCAGCGTTTCTCAAGCTGTTCTGACTCACTAATTGTGAATTCCACCCTTACTGAGACAAGGTAAAGTTTCTAAAGTAATTTAATCTTAAAATTAATAGAAAATTTTCAATATTTCAGGAAACGATCCAGACTCAACACGTAAAACTCCGTACGACGACGACGATACAACGAAGTCAGCACAGGTTGAGACACGCTGGGGTATCTTCCGTCGGGTGGTCCGAGGTGACAGGGAACCTAAGAGGTCCGTTCTTGTGACCTCACCCAACGGTAAAGGAAGAGGTCACGTACTTTCACTTTTCACTTTCACTTCAGCGAGTCAACACAGACTGAGGGTCGCTGGGGTACCTGACGTCGGGTGGTCCGAGGAGACAGGTACCATAAAAGGTCCGTTCTCATGACCTCACCCAACGGTAACGGAAGAGGAAACTCCGGACTCTGTCATATTTGAAAATACTATATCTTCAGATACATTTCTCAGTAGAGATATATCATATGACACTATTTCTACCCTCATAAAGAGTGATCTATGAAACCCATTTAGAATAATACCTTTTATACCAATAACGAATGGTCGGTAGGGTACACTGGGAGGGAGACGGTATATAAAGTCGAAAGGAACAAACCTGGTACACTAATACAGAATAGTTGGTTTATACGATAAAGACCAGGTTTTCAAAATGCTCACCGAACTTAAGAAGTTTGAGAAAGAAGGAGTCCGGGTCGTATTACTTACATAATACATCTTTATTGTCGGTATCCCATTTTTGTCAGATCTAAGACGTCAAAACCAATCTTTAAAGTTATGCGGACAGAGTTATTAACTCTCTTATACATCTGTATTTTAGTTATTCATATTTCTTACGTACCTTTTGTAATAGTTAGTTGAACTGGATTATTGAGGTGGACTGTTACCGTCGTGTGTCAGGAAACTACGTTTACCCTACAAATACTTTGTTCTGGTGAGGGCCCCTGAATTTTCTCCCGATACATTAAACTTTTCGCACGTTAGATGGATACGAGGAATTACCGCTATATTAATTTAATCTTTAGTTACTGATTAGTTATACACCGGTAAGTACTTTATAAATCTTAGATTTATTGTATAAAAATTTACTGGTCACCTATTTTTTATTTTAACGTTGTTACTTTATTTTCATATTTCATAAAACTTACTTTAAGTTTACTTGCGTGTTGTATAGTTTCAAACTTCCACGATTTCATCATGAATTTACTGTCATTATTGTAAATAAATTATCGTGACTTATTTGATCTAATGTTATCTTTTTTCCAGAGTTTAGTTATTGGAATTAAAAGTGGAATTTTTTGAGTTTTTTTTCTCGTTTATTTTTATTTTCAATTTTTTCCTTTATTATTTCTAATCTTGTCTTTACTTACTTTATCTTTTGTCTTTTTGTTATTTTTACGTTTGTACGAGAGAACGGACTTGATAGGTCCGTACCAATAACTTCTAGGTATTTTGACTATATATGGAATTTTTTGACTAGTCTTTATTTTTTATCTTTGTTTAGTGATTACACTTTTTACTTTCTTCGTCTTAGAATATTTAAGATTTCTGTAAATTTCTTTTTTTTTCTACTGTTAAAAATACTCTACATTTTTGACGAAAATTTTCCGTGTTTAATAGTTTCAAGTGACTTCTTCTTTATCTATTATACTTATCGGGAAATGGAAAAAAATTCGACTTGAAAGTCAATTTTACGAGGAGTATGTCTTTTGAGACCTGGTCTACCGGAGGGACCACTTAAGATCGATTGAAAATTCTTTATTATTATGGTTGAAATATATTTGAAGATCTTTTCGTATCCATTTCCCTTGTTAGGGGTTAATTAAGATACTCCGGTCGTATAAGAGGTTTTTAACCTCTTTCTGCAAAATTTTTTACTATTAAGATATTCAGAGTACTTATATCTACGTTTTTAGTAAAATTTTACAATCCTTTAGATTAGATTATGATACATCTTTTCTATTCCGGAGTGTTACTTCATCTCAAATAAGGTCCTTACCTTCTAATCAACTTATAAGAATCCACAGTAAATAGTATAATTGTTCATTTATACTTTTTTAATACTAGTAGAGTCATTTAAAATTTTTAACTATTTTAGGTAATATGTAAAGATTAAATTTTGAGAATCGTTTCATCTTTGTCTTCCATAAGGGGGGAGGTTTTTATCTTTTTTTTGATTTTTTGGATGTCGATTGTTGTATAAATTACCATTTTCATACTTATTAAAGGAAAAGTCTTGTCACTATTTTGCTTCTTCGAGGGAAAGTAGTGTAGATAAGTTGCGACCTGACTTCCAAGGTCGGTCATGTTACTCCGTTCATTTTCTTTAAATTTTGTATGTAAGACCTTTCCTTCTTCATTTTACACAAAATAATCTTCTATCATACTAGTAAATACCTTTTTACTTTAGATAACTGAGATAGTTTTTCCATAGTCTTGATCATATATTCAAATCGTTCTAATGTTCTATGTTCTAATTAAGTATCCTTAGTTGACGTAAAGATATAAGGTCGTTGTTTGTCAGTTTTTAACATCAATAATTTTTGTGTTATCGTAGTTTGTTATAATTTAAATATCCCTATTTAGACTGTACCTACATGTTTTGAATGTGTGACTTGTGATGTTCTATCTGGAGTCTCTTTAGTTTCTTGTGCAAAATTTTATCTCTCTATTTGGTACAAGTACCTAGTCTTCCCTAAGGGAGTATCGAGTCAGCATTTCTTAACCGGACGTTATATCCTCTGGGTCCCATCCTTTCTCGGGGACCTCCTCCTGTACCGTTGGGTCAGGTCACAAGAACGGACCTCTTAGGGGACCTGTCTCCTCGGGTCGTCCGATATCAGGTACCCCAGTGATGTCAGGTACCCCAATCTGTGCTGAGTCACTGATTTGGTGGTGGTGGTGGTACCTAGTCTAATTAATACCAATAACAAAAAGAGGTCAACTAGATGTCTAAGTCACGTTAGAGTCAGTCTTAACTCGTCGGAGAAGACATCTTTGACTGTCCGACTAAGATTTTGAGTATCTTACTAGTTCCTAAACTTTATCGGTTTTGTAGAAACTTCTTCTTGTTTTAAGACACTTTCTTTCGTCCAAAGAGTTTCCACAAAGTCACTTCTTTTCTGTCAGAAAAGTTTACGTCCACTTTGTTAACCTATTAGTATACGTTTTTTTTTTTTTCTCTCTCTCGAAACTAGATATGTTTTTAATTGGTAGTTTTACGCAGTATACGGATTAATATTTCGGATTTCGGAATTGTAAAGGTAATCTTTTCTATCTTCCTTGAGAAAACTCTGAAAACCAACTCGTTTCAAAAGAAAGTCGTAGCTTTAGTGTTAAGTATTTCAATCTTTTATTATTTTAGTTATTAAATTAAGTTAAATTAAATTAAATTAATTCTTTAAAGAGAGAAACTATCAATGGCAATTCTTTTTCTTTTCTATGTGGTGTCTAACCCTCTTTTATACACGTTTGTGTATACATTCCTTCCTGATCATTAGTGTTTGAGTTATTATTTTTTTTTGATTTCTTTTTTTTCTCACTTTCTAAACTTATCTATGAAGTATTTCTCTTATATCTCCATCATTTATTTATGTGCGTTTTTTTCTCTAAACTTATCTAAGAAGCATTTCTCTTATATTATTTCTATCATTTATTTATGTACATTTTTAGGAGGTTATGGACGTCGTGGTACGGTATAACCTGACACTTTGTTTTCCTTTTCAGTCATTATGGTCAAGTCAGAACTAAATAAAAAACTATGAAACAAGTAACATAAAAAGTCATAAAAAGATAAAAAGTCAAGTCAAGTCAGCGAGTCAGCACAGGCTAAGAAACGCTGAGGTACTTAGCGTCGTGCGGTCCGGAGGGACAGGTAGTGGTTGAGGACCTCAAGTGAGTCTGAGCGCAGGGTGGCTCAGGCACTACGGTAGGTCGGTAGAGTAGGAGACAACAGGGGAAGAGGAGGACGGGTGTTAGGGAGGGTCGTAGTGTCAGAAAAGGTTACTCAGTTGAGAAGCGTACTCCACCGGTTTCATGACCTCAAAGTCGAAATCGTAGTAAGGAAGGTTTCTTTAGGGTCCCGACTAGAGGACGTCTTACCTGACCAACCTAGAGGAACGGCAGGTTCCCTGAGAGTTCTCAGAAGAGGTTGTGGTGTGAAGTTTTCGTAGTTAAGAAGCCGCGAGTCGAAAGAAGTGTCAGGTTGAGAGTGTAGGTATGTACTGGTGTCCTTTTTGGTATCGGAACTGATCTACCTGGAATCAGTCGTTTCATTACAGAGACGAAAACTTATACGATAGATCCAACCAGTATTGAAAAGAAGGTTCCTCATTCGCAGAAAATTAAAGTACCGACGTCAGAGGTAGACGTCACTAAAACCTCCGGTCTTTTTATTTCAGACTGTGACGAAGGTGACAAAGGGGTAGATAAAGGGTACTTCACTACCCTGGCCTACGGTACTAGAAGTAAAAGACTTACAACTCGAAATTCGGTTGAAAAAGTGAGAGGTGAAAGTGAAAGTAGGTCTCCGAAAAATCAAGGAGAAGTGAAAGACGGTAAAATCGATAATAGATAGATAGAAAAAATTTCGAAAAATAAAATATAACCTCATATGGGTCAATTGTTACAACACTATCAAGGTCCATGTGTCGTCTCGCTGCGTCAGTGTGTATGTGTGCGTAGGCAAGAGGGGATCTGAGGGGACCTCCGACGGTGCATTGTGACTCGTCTCAAGGGACACACGGTCCCATCCCGGAACAAACAATAGATAAAATTGATGGCGTCACACATGCACAGCTAAAAAGCACTAAGGACCCAAAGAACCGTAGGAGAGCCCAAAACACGGGTACTACTCACAACGTAAATAAAACAGAATAATAACTAAGATGAAGTATAGAAATCATTAATCCATTTTCCTTTAATTTTTAGTTTTATTTTATGTAAATGTGTGGGTAATCTTGTAGATTCTAATTTTTCCCGAAGAGTCCACCGGGATCAGTATTTCTTGGGAAGACAGTTAGACTCTCTGTCTTTACATTCTTTCTGTCCAAACTAGGGACGTACCCCTTCTAAAGGACCTTCTCCCGAACCGTTGGGTGAGGTCATAAGGACGGACCTATTGGGGTATCTGTCCCCTCGGACCGCCCGATGTCAGGTACCCCAACGTTCCTCAGTATAAGCTGACTTCGTAGCGTCGTCGTCGTCGTCACAACCACTCCTATACCTTTCGGTTTTTGAAAGTATATGACCTTTACCCCTACATCTATCATTATTATGTTGGTGAAACTTTTCGTATGCAGATACTGTTCCCGAAGGGTCCACCAAGTGACCCGTTTCTTAGGTGAACGATACGTCCTCTGTACGCAAGATAGGGACCCAGTCCTTCAAGGGAACCGGGTGAGGTCATAAGAACGGATATCCTAGGTTACCTATCTCCTCGGACCACCCGATGACCCGATGTCAGGCATCCTAGTGTTTCTCAGTCTGTGCTGACTTCGTTGACTCACGTGGGTGTATGTGGCATACTGTTTTAGCAGGGTGAGAATCTATAAATGCGTTCTCTTTATTTTCATGTAAGGGTGTCTTTCAGAACATGTATTCACAATTGTCGAAATAAACGTTACCGGTTTCTGATCTTTGTTAGGTTTACACGTCATTTATTAATTTTGTCTAATTGTTCAATATCGTATAAGTATGGTACCTTATGACTAGTCGTTATTTTCCTTACTCGATGATTGTCTACGTTTTGTACCTACACAGAGTTTTATTGATACGAGACACTTTCTTCGGTCTTTCTTTCTCTGACGAATGGTGTACTAAGTAAATCCATTTTGAAGTCTTTTACAGTCGATCAAACATCACTATCATTTAGTGGTATCACTAACAATCCCCGTTCCGCTCCCCCAATGTCCCTCATCCCCGTGCTACCCTAATACAACCCCGTGTTTCTGTAAGACTCACCCTTAACATATGTGTGATAGAACTGACCTCACTGTCAAAATGTCGAGTCACGTGGACGGTTTCGAATACTTTAACCTGTAAATTTTAATCGTGTTAAATAACATCCAGTTAATATGGAGTTATTTCGACTAATTCTTTGTATACCAACATGTTCTTTCTTCAGTACAGAATTAGATAATGAACTATCCATAGTTTGACACCACAACCTCTTCTGAGTACTCTCAGGGAACCTAACGTTCCTCTAGGTTGGTCAGGTAAGATTTCCTTTAGTCAGGACTTATCAGTAACCTTCCTGACTACCGACTTCGACTTCGAGGTCATGAAACCGGTGGACTACGATTCTTGACTGAGTGACCTTTTCTGGGACTACGACCCTTTCTGACTTCCACTCTTCTCTTCCCCTGCCGTCTCCTACTCTACTAACCTACCGTAGTGGTTGAGTTACCTATACTCAAACTCATTTAAGACCCTCAACCACTACCTGTCCCTCCGGACCGTACGACATCAGGTACCCCAGTGTTTCTCAACCTGTGCTGACTCACTGACTTGACTTGATTATCCATATTGAATCTTTACGGTCTTCCTTTACCGATCCTTTTGTTATCACAGACAGAGACCTGTTATGACCTCAAACTGTAGATCCTTTTCTCTTACGATGAATAAAAATTCGGAAAATATGGAAAACTAAAGTCTTCATGTATACACGTAACAAACCTATTTATAATTTTAGTGATAAATTTTTCCCTTTTTGTCCTCCTTTTAACTGAGTGACGGTTCTAATTTTTGTGTCCTTACAAGTATTATGAATATCTTCCTTCTATCGTCACACCTTTTCTTCAATTTGATGTAATAAAATAAGAGTTCCGGTGACTAAAAACGGGTACAACAAATAGACTTTGAGAGATCTACAATTTCCTTGTAATAGGAAAGGAACGGGGTTTTACTATCAAGAATTTTATAATTCTTTGGAGTGGTAGAGGGGATTCTTGAATTTTAGCTAACAACCTTTCGGTACTAAAATACAAAGGACCCTCAAAGGATTTATATTCTTGTTAAAATAGTGAAATGAAACAATCTAGTGTGTATAAGAATATATAATCTTCTTTATTTCTTAGAGTGAAATACCTGTTTTTACTATCATCCACAAATTTATTTGGTCCAAGTCTTGTCAGTAGTCACCACTGGAGATTTTGGACTGAACAGTGGAAGTATTTGTTCTTACGACACATTAATTTCCGTTGAATCAAAGGAGGTCGGTATATTTATATTTACTTCTTCGATCTACTCCAGAGGTTTAGAGGATCGAAATCTATATAAATCAAAATACTTTACTACCGATTCACGACATAGAATAACTTGGATTTTACGGTGACTATCATTCTACACGATAATAAATTATTATGTATTAATAAATTATTAAAGATCGTACGTCCAGAGAGTGTGATTCGACAATTGTAAATTTATATATTAAAGATGAAGAGAGTAGTTATCGATAGTATCGAAGAGAGTTCTCCCTCGATAGAGATTACCTTTTTAACAGAGAACTAAAGACGAAGGGTCGTCGGACAGAAAGTGGACCAGTTTACCTAAATTAGTATAGAGTAACGAACTTACCCACAACCAAGGAGAGTCCTCCGTTACTCTAGACAGAGGAGATTCTTAATCTTTTCGTTTCGTACCGTCCAAATAATCATCGTCATAACCCCCTCCTATCCGTCATTTATCCTTTATTTATTTGTATCTAGGAGTACTGAAAATGACTTTTATCTATCCGTCTTTTTTATGGGTCGACTAGTCATCCTTTTATACATAAATGAAAACGAACGAGTTCGAACCCGTACTCATGTCTTCGTTCGATCGAGACCCTGGTTAAAGAGAGACGGGAACGACGGGACGTTTACTGTAAGAATGGTCTGGTAATTCTTTTGACAATATTGAAGATCACTCTGGTGGACGATCCAGAGTCCTGACCCTGCTAATGTAGATAGCCTTTATTACTGGGTATTGATCTTATTTTGTGTAATTATTGTAGTGTAAATGGGTCCTATTACGTAAAGTGGTAAAATATAACGTCTCTGGTTCAATTAGTCATTTTCGTAATGGTTTTTTGCTCTCGTTGATTGTCTGTGCCTCCTCTATTACTTATATTTTCGTCTTTTACGTCCGATCAAAAAGAAAAGGGGAAATTTTGACTCTTCTATACATTACCCGTCATTACCTACCTCGAGACTAAACCCTTACCCATTAAGATGAAAGACAGACATCCGAGTACCCGATTTCCATCTGGCCTTCACGGAAGGAGCCCGTATTCTCTTTTAGATTCCAGTACTCCAAACTACCTTTCTTAAACCCTAATCCTCAATCTTCTCGTACCCAGAAAAAAAGGTCGACACGACAATTACTCGACACACTGGAACTCGTCAAGTGAAGTGGAGAGACTCGGAGTTAAAGAATAGACGTTTTACTTGTCGAATCTGATCCACTAGAGACTTTAGGGGAGGTTAAGAGTATACAACACCAAGCTTCGTCTTACAGTTGGACTGTACCGTTACGACACTTTACATTATTTTTACGGATATTTTGAAACCTCGAGACACTAGGAGTCTTCTGTCCGTCTTTCCTAGTCTAACGTTACCGTAAATCCTCTGACGAAACTGTGCCACCTGTCTCCGGGACCATTTTGAGTCTTTGAAGTCGCTCTCGTCGTAGTCCTCGTCTCTTACGTTCGGACTCCAAGGAGAAAATAAAAGAAAGAACCCGTTTACGAACCCAACTGACATCAAATAAAGTCCTTAAAGAAATAAATATCATTGTCCCTTTTTGATCAGTGTTTAGTTTGTCTAATCTGTTCGATTTATTTGGGGTCAAGGATTCTATATATGTGTGGATTTTCAAGTCGGATTGTCAAGTCAGAAAAATCTTCAATTCTCTTGTGTTCTCATCCTTTAATCAATTCACCGAATCTCGAAAGTGACAGTGTCAAGAGACGAAACAAAGATACTGACTCACTAAACCAAACTCTTTTGGGTAAAGGATTGAATGGTGGTGTAGCAAAGGTGACTCTGCGGTGCACTGATCTTAGTTAGTACCCTTTTACGAATTTTACTTTGTCCTTCAAGATTTCCAGAATCCTAAGGGTGTGGGACCAAACACCATACACAGAACGGAGGATGTGGGACCAAACGTCTACAAGGTAAGAATTGTTGACGACAGTCATAAAATCTCCCTTTTTTTTAGGTGTCACTGGAAAAGGAAAATTAGTTCTGTGTTTCATAACTCAACTAAAACCCCTTTTCCGTCTCCACCCATGTCATGCACGACCATAAAACATACGTCTCAGGGTGACTGTGGACGTGTGGTTTGGGAGACCCTGTGTCTTTGAGATTAGAACGATGTATTACGACAAGGGAAAATCGGAGTGTAATAATGAACTTAACTTAAAGTTTAATCAGATGAATGTCTTGTTTAATGGTTTTCAAATTAAAAGGAAAAGGTTGTTTAGGGTGACGTTCGTGGTCGGTGGACTTCGGTTCTCTCACCATCTAAAACAGGTTTCCGCTCACTTTTTTATTATGGTTTTAGTTGATTAAGAGAGTGTTTTATTTACATGTCGAGTAAACATACTTGTTAGAAACCAGTTCAGTCTAAAATCGGTTTGTATTAGGTTCTACGGGGAGTTCAGCTCGTAAGACGAACAATGAGGGTTTATTTTATGTCTTTCATTACCTCTTCGACTCTCGAAGAACATTACTTCCGTTTTCACTGACCTTTTTTTTCTACATTTTTAATTACTATAGACCGACCGTAATAAATTTATCTGTTACCGAGATAGTTATTTTTCTTCGGGATTGTTTACACAAAGTACTGTCTTTATATAATTGGTGAAAAGTAGTAGACCTTGGAAGTATTTAGTCATTCTCTATTATAAATGAGATAGGACGACCCCACCGAAAAACATAAAGATTCTCTTGAGTAAATTAAGACCAACGGTATCTATGCTGTCTCAAGATCTTACTTAAAACAAAGTAGTATTAACGATGTGTAATCATATATTTGTCGACTTGAGATGGAAGTTGACCGTCGTGAGTAAACGTTTATTTCTTTTCAGGAATAGTATTTCAATAACTTGATCTTAAGTTTGATATGGTAACTCGGGAACGACAGAAGTCTCTCAATCGTTTATAAAGAGTTTGAAATCATCGTGTCAATAGAGACTTTCCGTGTAGTTATCATGTTCTTTTTACGTCTTCTAAATTTTACAAATTTCACTACACCTCTAAATATCTTCAATTTTATTAAATAAGAACCAGACATCGTATTCAGTATTCCTTTTAAAACTTGAAGTCCACTAATTAGACAGAAAAATAGTTTATAGACACTGAAGTACATCTATAATTTAAACTTCACACAATAAAGGGTCGGTTAAGTCGTGGTCAACCAAGTTATAGTCAAATAGGTGTGTGTGTACGTGTTTAGATCCTTTAATGAGAATTTGAACTACAAAAACCGTAATTAAGGTTTCGGGTTTTTCCATTTTCTTTTCCTTTTGTGTATAGGAGAACAATGAAGAAATTCCATCCTTTATAGGTCTTTTATACTTTAGTTTTACTTAACCTAAGACTTCACTTCTCTTCACTTGTAGCGAATCAGTACAGACTGAGAAACTGGGATACCTGATACGTCAGGTACCTTAAGAGGTCCGGTCATATGATCTCACCCGTCGGTAAGGGAAGAGGTCCTCTAAAAGGGTTGGGTCCCTAGTTTGGGTCCAGAGAACGTAACGTTCTTCAAAGAAATACTCACTGTTGGGCCCTTTATCATTAAATCTTTAGTGTCACTTGTCATAAACACGGGGTTCTTTTTGGGTTTGTACTAAAAGTATCTGTTTTCGGGTTGTTAGACTTCTATCGTTAAGTTTACAGTCAAGTCAACTTTTATATTAGGGAATTTAAAACTTTTTTTTATAAGGGACAATTAGTGTCCTAAAAAATTTTATACATAAACAGACCATTTCAAACTGTTACGACGGAAAACTTTAAGTCTTCCTCTTATACAGTACTCTTATACCTTCTTGTTCTTCGAAGTTGATTTTAACAGAAAAGGGTATACCGTCGGCTTCTGTTTATCAACCTTCGTACAATAAAACTCTCTGTGTGTTAAAACTTTATCGACTTCAATGGAGTTCAATAAGTTCTTTGCTTTTCACTTTGCTTCAGGACACTGGATAAGTGGAATCTCAAAAGGACAAATCGATCTCCAACGTAAGTTTAGAAGGTAAACTTTAAGAAAGTTAAGATATAAACGTCATAAATAACAAGACTTCCCCTTGGTAAAAGAATATATACAATTTCAACTTAGTGTTGGTAAACGTACCGTAAAGTGATTTTATATACCATAACTTGTACTTATTCTGTTACACAATTATTAAATTCTCTATACTTCGATCTATTAACAATGGGTTTCTTTATGCATAATCTTCTTGATGCATCTTTTTATCCCTCCCCACAATTCTATTATTAAGATAGATCATTGTATTATACCCGACACATACTTACACTATTTTCTTTATTCTCGTTTCTAGACACTGTCAGTTGTGTCATTTCTCTAAGTGGGAAACTGTGGGAGACGGACCTCTCAGGGTACCTTCCTCCTCGGACCGCCCGACGTCAGGTACCCCAGTGATTCCCAGCCCTTGCTGACTCGCTGAAGGGAAAGTGAAAAGTGAAAGGACGTGACCTCTTCCTTTACCGTTGGGTGAGGTCACAAGAACGGACCTCTTAGGGTCCCTGTCCCCTCGGACCACCCGACGGCAGATACCCCAACGTGTCTCAGCCTGTCCTGACTTCGCTGAATCGTCGTCGTCGTTGTCGTTGCCGTCGACCTTTTCCGAAGTTCCTCCACCGCCGTAAACAAACCGTGGTAATTTCATTCTAGTTGTCCGATCGTAATAACTCATTATAAGATTATAAGACTTTCAACCTTTTTATGATCGTCTTTATTTTTACTACTCGTACTGGTCCTACACACTTTCAAAATAAAAAAAAGGATCTTATTAACTGTTTGAAAACTATCTACCGCCGTATTTGTTTACGTATGATTATCTTCATGTATGACAGTAAAAATTTTTCGGTGTGTTATCAACACTTTCAAAATTAAGTTAAATATTTGACTCCCGTCTCTATAAAGGTAATGTACCATCTCGTATCTTCCTATAACAATAGCAAACTCACTACACGTCATCGTTGACCGTCCCGTCTTTTGTCCGATATCTTTGTCTTACGAGCGAGACTGAGATTGACCTACTTTGATATTTTCCATGAATCGGAAGACTCTGACAAAAGAAAAGATTTCATCCTGATAATTCGTCCGATGAAGGATGTAACAGTACTCATAATTTACTTAATAATCCGTATTTTGTGAACTTGACTACCTGCCGTTTATCATTCGTGGGTCCCAACGTAATTGAGTAAAAGTAATACACCTCGTCCCGTCTTCTATAAGAGTACGTCTATGCCCCTGAAGATAAAATTAAAAGAAACTAAAAGAAATCTGTTCAACACGAGACCTGTTGAAATCGTTGCCTGCTTTTTGATTCAATTTGATTCGAACGGTCAATTTCTATTGAAGGAAAGTTTTCAGGAAGTTTAAAGAAAAAGGAGTGACATCACCAAGACCTTAGCTCGACGTGAAAACTTAGTGTACTTCTAAAGAATTTATACGATTCCGGTCCTAGGATGGAGGTCTCTAAGAGTAAATTAACCCGAACCGGTATTCCTCAAAATTTTCGAAGGATCCACTAAAATTGTATGTCGGTTCCAATTCTTGGTGATGCGGTTACCATCTAGTAGGCGGGTAGAAGTGTCAGGGACATCCTCGCCGAAGTACGGAAGAGTCGTCCATAGAGGAAGGAGTGGAGACAGGGGGAGGGCGACCGTGTTCCCCTGTCACACTCAAGAGTGTCACTACCCCGAGACAGACCCCCGAAGGGATCAGAGGTCACAAAACCAAGGACTCGCCAAACGCGACGACGGATGACTCTTCACCTAGACCCCACTCGGGACTGACGGACGGACCAACGGTCAGGTCATTGTGAGTCAGGGTGAATTTACACGTCTGTGAAACGACCTACACGGGACTTCGTGTAGGAGTGTGCACACGGAGACCGACACTTCAGGGCCCGACGAGATATCGGAAAAGTAGAAATGTGGATCCGACGACTACCAGTGATCAGGAGAACTAGGTGGGTATATGTGTGGGAGTTGTGATCCATATAGTCTTTTCACAATCGACGAGTCAACACAGACCGAGAAACGTTGGGGTACCTGACGTCGGGAGGTCCGAGGAGACAGGTACCCTAAGAGGTCCGTTCTTATGTCCTCATCCAAGGGTAAAGGAAGAGGTCCCCCGGAAGGACTGGGTCCCTAGTTTGAGTGTAGAGGCCGAAACGTCCGTCTCAAAAATGGTCAACTCGGTGGCCCTAGGAACGTTTGGGACACGTCCGGTATCCCAAACCCAAGAAAACGTCCACTTAGACAGATCTGTAGAGGAAGGAAGTCGAGAACGAAAAGACGACGAGGACCTGACGTTACCTGTGGTTCTTACCAGACCCTGAGACCGGTCTAAAGGTAGTAGAACACCGACTCTGGATTTTCTCCCCTAAAAACAAAGTAAGTTTCCTTTGTCCCTCGTAGAGTGGAGCAAAGAGGAGGAAGGTATGTACAGATGGGAAACCTGTCTTTAGACGAGGGAGGAGGAGGTCAAAGATATTGGGAAGGAAACAAATGGAGGAGTTGAAAAGGATACGAGATCGAATTCCTTATGAGACACTAGGTTCAGAGGCGAGCAGAGACCTGTTCCTTTCCCGTCTAAAAACCTTAAATCTTTCTAGAAACAGTCATTTAGGATCTTACAAAAAAGTGTCACCTCTGTTTTTTGAAGTAAAAATCATTTTAAATTTACCGTTTCAAAAAGAAAGACACGAAGGTAGGATTGTAGGGACGGATATTGGATGGGAAGAACTTCGTTAGTCCTTTATCACGGTGTATTCCTTAGTATTTTTTATTTTCATATTAAAACATAAAGTTTGATATGATAAGGGTATAGACATTGACTTTTACTAAGGTCGTACTGAGAAGGTGAGAAAAACTTGTAAATCGAAGATTGGATCTTCGGTCTTATGTGGATTAAAGTTGGGAAACCAAAACTATAGTGGTTAAGAAAAGTAGAAAGAAAGAGTTAGGTTTCGGATGTCGTACGGACACGACACACACACACACACACACACACACACACTCACAATAAGAGCAAAACGAGTGATCTAGGAAATTCAAATATTCAGTGTTGTACGTTTTAAATTTTCATCCTGAGTACGGAACTTATTGACGTCGGTTCTGATTCTTACATCCCGTACATCATTCTTAGATTTTTATAAGGGAATGATGGTTACTAGAGAGGACCTGGTGACTCAAACCTCTGAAACTTTCTACGTAGAAAGAAAGGGAAACCGAAAAGGTTAAGAAGTACCTTTTTATTTACGCGATCTCAAGGTCGAAGAGAGTAATTTCCAAATTAGTTACAGGTCTCTGAGTTCAGAGTATGTCATGCGGAGTTGGATGTCTTTGGTCCTACCCCTAGTGAGGTGGGGTGAGGTCGATCTGTGGGAGTCGACGTCAGAAGGATAGTCAAGACGAAGTCTTTCAATTTTAATCCTGACTAAAAAGTGAAGACGGGGTGGTGATTTATACGGACCCAAAAATGTTACCGTTCCTTTGCATAAAGGTAAAAAACTTTTCGATCTTGTAAATCTTTTTCTAAAAAATTTCGTATGTTTATTTAGGAGTTTCTAATTGTTATAATAGTAGAACCGTACCAAGGAAGGTACTCATGTCACATTTAATATTAGTTTACCTATCGACGGAAAATGCAAAATTTTATACACTATATATAAATTTATCAGTAGGTATAAACAAAGATGATAAAAACAAGTATTTGTTTTGACACTAATTTTGTTGTCTTACTTGTTTTTTGTTATTTAGTGTTCACATATTTAGTACATGATCCGATTGAGAGAGTGTAGTGACATAGAGTGTCTAGACAGACAGTCATAATCAAAGTGTCTATTTTTTCTTTACCATGTATATATGTCACCTTATAATCAGTCAGTATTTTTTCTTACTTTATTACGGTAAACGTTATTGTACCTTCCTAGATTTCTGACATATGTCTCACTTCATTCAGTCTGTTATTGTTTATAGGATAAAATATCGAATATACACCTTAGAAATTTTTACCATGTTTACTTGAATAAATGTTTAGTCTTTATCTCAGTGTCTACATCTTTTGTTTGAATATTAATTGTTCCATTTTCTTCATATTTAATCTTAACTGTATATATGATGATATATATTTTAACTATTGACTATTTTTGGATTACATGTCGTCCCCCTTTAGGTGAGTCATGAGGAGTTATTAACTATACCCTTTTTCAGAATTTTTCTTTTCTTACCTATACACATATACATATTGACTAAGTGAAACGACATGTCGTCTTTCATTATGTTGTAACATTTAGTTGATATGAAGTTGTTTTTAATTAAAAATTTTGGCATAGTAAAAGTAAAATCTCTAATTATTTGACTCTCTTAGTAAAATATTACAAAAGTGGTTTACAAATTAAGAGACTGTGGGATGAAATATGTATTAAGATAAAGGTATCCCTTTTTTTGAGGTCTTCACCTCAGCTTTCAAGTTTTGTAAAATTAAGAAAGTACGACAACTACGGATATAGATTCAACGAAAGGTCTTTATAAAAAATCAAATGTTTGGATGTTTTTCATATACTTTTACGGAAAAAGTGTCGTAGAAAAGAGTTCAGACTTCCACTATTTAACCTAGAGTAACACAACCTTTTATAAAAGTGTAATTAACGGTAGACATAAAGTAAAGACTTAATAGAAAGGGACTTAAAACGAGTACAAAGACTCTAGAATGACAACTAAAAATCTCATGGCTTATACAATTTATTGTGGATGCTAGTAAATCGATAGTACGCACAAAGTTTATGAAAAGAGTCAAACGGATCAAACGGAATTTAAACCTTAATGTCTAAAATCTAAAAAAAGTAACAAATTAAAAATACAATAGTCAGAAAAGAAGTCAACAAAGAAGTTACTGAAATACGAATGTTTTTAGGAAGGGTTAGTACTTTCCTATTTATGGACACTCAACTAAAGAGTAACAAGGTGCTCAGTAAGTCAAGTCAAGTCAGTGAGTAAGCACAGGCTGATAAACACTGGGGTACCTAACGTCGTGTGGTCCGAAGGGACAGGTAGTGGTGGAGGGTCTCGAGCGAGTTTGAGTACAGGTAACTCAGCCACTACGGTAGGTTGGTAAAGTAGGAGACAGCAGGGGAAGAGGAGGGTGGAAGTTAGAAAGGGTCGTAGTCCCAGAAAAGATTCTTCAGTCGAGAAGCGTAGTCCACCGGTTTCATAACCTCAAAGTCGAAGTCGTAGTCAGGAAGGTTACTTATAAGTCCTGACTAAAGGAAATCCTACCTGACCAACCTAGAGGAACGTCAAGGTACTCAGTAATCCCTTCAGGTGAACCCATACGTCACACAAATAATAAGTGACTCTACCTGACACACCTATGACTGGGACGGGAAGTGACCGACTCACTGGAACCCACCCTACAGATAAAGGGACAGAGAATACACTACTATTGTACACACACACGGTTCAACGAAGTCAGCACAGACTGAGACACGTTGAGATACATGACATCGGGCGGTCCAAGGAGACAGGTACCCTAAGGGATCGGTTCTTGTGACCTCACCCAACGGCACAGGAGGAGGTCCCCTAGAAGAGGTACGTCCCTAGTTTGGTTACAGAGAATGTAGAGGACGTAACTGTCCGTCCAAGAAATGGTGATCGCGGTGGACCCTTCGGGGTTTCACAATTATTACGGGAGATTTCCAACAACAGCTATAATTTACTTATTATATAAATTATTTGTGTGATAGTCGACATCAATAATAAATTAAATGTACTTTCATTAAACCCCCAATCATATTTTGTATTTATTAAATTAAAAAACGGGTTTTAAAAAGTAGACAAAAGGGTCGTAGTCTATAAAATTTTTAGAAAGGACACCACAGACTACGATGTTAAGTATCAATGATTCAAAGGTGAACCTCTTCCGTTACCGTGGGGTGAGGTCACGAGAACGGACCTTTTAGGGTACCTGCTGCCTCGGACCACCCGACGTCAGGTACCCCAGCGATTCTCAGTCTGTGCTGACTCGCTGAAGTGAAAGTGAAAAGTGAAAGTACGTAACCTCTTCCTTTACCGTTGGGTGAGGTCACAAGAACGGACCTCTCAGGGTCCCTACCCCCTCCGACCACCCGACGGTAGATACCCCAGTGTGTCTCAGCCTGTACTGACTTCGCTGAATCGTCGTCGTCGTCGTTCGAAGGTGAAGACGAAGTCAATCGGTGACTTTCTCCCGGGGACTATCTTTCACTAAGGGTACGTACGAAAGAGTAAGTGTAATCGGAGTTAATACGTGACGAGAAACTTACGGTCTCGAAAAGACGAGTCATTTTGTTACGTCGTCGGGATAGATTCCCTACTCTGTCGACTCAACTCCGAGTCAGCATCTGATAACCGTGGCGACATAACCTTAGGTGAAGAGAAGAGAGGTCACGTACATTCCCTACTCTGTCACCTCAACTCCGAGTCAGCATCTGATAGCCGTGGCGACATAACCTTAGGTGAAGAGAAGAGAGGTCATGTATGTACCCTCCTGGTTGGAGTTGATCGTCTGTATAGTCCGGTGGGTGTCCCCCTCCACTCGGGTGAGTAAGACGGGTGTTGTCACCTTTCTTTTGAGAATCTTACAAAGTAGGAACCACAAGACTGCTTCGAAAGTCTCTTGTCTTCATTTTGTAATCTAACTTCTTTCTATTGAAGGAGGAGTTGTCCCACGACGAGAAAAGTGAGGATAATGGTAGTCGAATACGATTCCTATAGAACTTATTAAACCGGGTTTACCCCCCCCACCCCGCGTCATTTGGATTGGACTCTGTCAAGTTTCAACAGTTCAAGAGAGAGGTACTTTGAAGACTAAAAAATTTTACAAAGGAATTCAATAAATTGAATTTATAACAGGTTGTTTTTTCTTTGTTCTTTAGTGATTATTTATTACGTTTGTTGACATATATCTAAAAAGTATAGACGAAAGTTTAAATCCTCTTTTATTCTAAAAGTTCGGTTAAATGTCACTAAATTGTTGTATAAAAGTTTGGTTCTGGACTGAGTTACCTTTGGAAGTTTTTAATCTCGTCCGTGTCTAACACCGACTAATCCAATCCAGTAGACACTATAAGTGACGAGGGTACAAATAAGTGGTTACTAATGGTATTTACAAATTAAGAGAGGAGCTTAAGACGACGTCAAAGACACGGGACCGGAGACTGAATCGGACGGTGACACTTCAAACAGAACCAAGTAATTAAGGATACATCCAAAGACTAAACGGAGGGTTAGTACCTCTCCCAGACACCAAGACCTTTGGCGTACCCTCGTAGATGTGACCCTCCCAGAATCGACACGTTCTCAATGGAGCGGGGGAAGTTCACCGGACAAGGTCTTCGTGTCGACTGAAACCAAAAAGAGAACTCAGGGTTCCGGTCCGTGACGCGTTCTGGGTTCTGGAATCTCGACTCCTTCTTTGACTTAGGGAGTCCTTATACTCCCTTCGGAAATTCGGAAAAGGGGAATAAGGGACGGAGAAGAGAAACCCCATCACTCTCGACGTCATTCGTTTCTGGGAAGTAGAGAGGAGGGTCACCCTAAAGAGTTACTTGTTACCTCGACGGAGTTTGTACGATCGGGAAGGTAGTTAGGAGAAAGACGGGGACAAAAAAACACCGACTCGAAAGGGTGTTGAGTCCCGTCTGGACAGGTGGGACGGTCAAGGAAACAAGTCATAATTTAGGGTGGACGGTTGACTCAGTTCCTAAAGAGGTTTTACGGTGAGTACAGAGAGAATTAAATGAACGAACGGTGTACCAGATCAAATAACTCTTCTTTTGATCTTTATCTATACTTTCTTTTTCTGTTGTATATTGGTCTATTATCTTTAAATAAACAGTAGAGTAATAGAAGTACTAACGGTAGTAGGGATCGTTAAGACATCACGGATGATACACGGTTTGTGATTATATTGACGAAATGTGTATAACGAAAGAAACTAGAAACATTGTCAGTTATTCCCGTTACTATGATAAAAGTAAAATTCTGTTCCCTAGACTCTGTCTCTTTCTTATGTATTGAACACGTCCTAGTGTCGACCGAGGTCTCCGGGACGAGTATTGAGGATGTAGTACGGTGGACGGATGCTACCGTCACGGGGTCGTCGAAGGTTTTAGACGACAATAGATCATATCGGTTTGTCGAACAGGGGACGTAACAGTTAAGTGAGGACTCACAGGGTAATCCTAAAGGAGGATTTCTCTATCAGTGACTCTTTAAGATGTTTCGTCCCTACCGAAATTTTCGTCCGTTGAGATTCTTGACTTGACTTTCAAGGGTGTTGTTTTTATCGTCGAAACTGTATACGTACAGGCTATAGATTTGATACAGTTCTTTTAAATTCGTTATTGTACCCTTCGATTTCGAGTCCTTTCAGTTCAGACAGCTGGAAGTAGCGTCCTCATTTCGTACTCAACAAACGGATGTCACACGTACAAGAAAGGTGAAAGTGACGACTAGGATTCAGCGAAGTCAGCACAGGCTGAGACACGCCGGGGTGTCTGCCGTCGGGTGGTCCGACGGGGCAGGGACCCTGAGAGGTCCGTTCTTGTGACCTCACCCAACGGTAAAGGAAGAGGTCACGTACTCTTACTTTTCACTTTCCCTTCAGCGAGTCAGTACAGGTTGAGAATCACTGGGGTACCTGACGTCGGATGGTCCGAGGAGGTAGGTACCCTAAAAGGTCCGCTCTCATGACCTCACCCCACGGTAACGGAAGAGGTAAGGTGAAAGTGTGAGAGGTGATTTATGTCTATAAGATTATTCGACACATTATCGGTATTGTATAAGGTTATTCATTAAAAAATTGATTTAAGATCCTCTAATTTCAAATTAGGATCCCCTTTAACAAAAGTTGAAACTCGTTGAACACCTTTCGTCTGGATGGTAGAGGTGCCGGAAAAATGACCTGAGTCAGCAGGGAGAGTTCTGTAAGTCTACCTCCTTCCCCGGTCTCTGCCTCCGTGTCTACCTTCTGGGACGTCTGTGAGGTGTCTCTCCGGGTTGGTCGTCATACAGTGCCAGTCTAGGTATGTAAATGACTCTAAGACGTTGTCGGTTTTAACAAAAGGAGTTAAGGGTATCAGTCGGGTAAGTCACTGTCTTATAGTTTGACTGGAGAGAGGATCCACTGTCAAGTGGTCAAATGGGGTTTTAGTAAAAATTTCTCAGTTCAAAATGACAAAGGTGAAAAAACTATAACCACACTGACTTTTTCTTGTTAACCTTTTTTTCGACAATTGAGGAAATATTCCAACTTTTAAAATTTTAAAAAATGTCCTTCACTATGTTATAATAAACATTCATTTTATACTTTACAATGTATAAGTTATGTGATATATATGTATATACACTGTTGTATATATATATATATGTGTGTGTGTGTGTGTGTGTGTTTATGGGTTCTGGTACCTTTTTTTACTTCTNTGTTTATGGGTTCTGGTGCCTTTTTTGGCTTCTCTTTATATTTTTATATTCCACAGTTTTAAATACCTTACTTCGATTTCGTCACAAGTCTCTCTGTCACTACGGACGTTTACGGATACAATTCCCATTTCTAGATCTTTAATTAATGGACTCAAGAGTAGAAATTTTTTTTTATCTGTCTATCTTCTTACTTGGGTTGATTCACTTTCCTTCTTTTATTATTTCCAGTTCCTTATTTAGTTTCTTTACCTTTTGTTTTTTTATTCTCTGTTTTTAGTTATTTTGGTTTTTAATGAATAAAGTTTGCACATTTTAAGTATTCGTAGATGGGTGTGATTAGTTCCCTTTTTCTCTTTGTGTGTAGTTTGGTAGTTGTGACTTTCTACCATATAGTGATGTCTCGGATACAAGTACATACGTACGATTCAGTGAAGTCAGGACAGACTGAGAAACGTTGGGGCACCTGACACCGGGTGGTCCGAAGAAACAGGTACCCTAAGAGGTCCGTTCTTATGGTCTCTCCCATCGGTAAAGAAAGAGGTATGATGTCTCGGATGTATGTGACTTTTTTATTGTCTTACCATACTTTTTGAATTATATTGTTATGTACATTATTGTATCGTCTCTACTTATATAAAAAATGTTATGTCCTTTATGTTTTTCTTCTTTTTGAACTTATGGGAAATAGTGAATTCTTGACTAAAAAAAAAAAAAACCGTTCAATTCAAAAGAACCCCCGTTTTAGTCCCGACGTTGGGTCCTCCGTCGTGGAGTCCATCGAGACTGTCTAATGAGGTTTCTCCGTCAGCCCCTTCCAGTTATATATTCTAAAACTACTTCCCCCTTAAGTCACATTAGTTCGTGAATGAAATGTTTCCAACGGNACCCCCGTTTTACTCCTGACGTTGGGTCCTCCGTCGTGGAGTCCATCGAGACTGTCTAATGAGGTTTCTCCGTCAGCCCCTTCCAGTTATATATTCTAAAACTACTTCCCCCTTAAGTCACATTAGTTCGTGAATGAAATGTTTCCAACGGACGATCAGTGTTCCTCGACTACAGTGGTACTTCCCTAATTCACGAAGATATCTATACTTCCCTTCGTTCATAACCCTAGGAGATAGTAAGTCTTTTGATTCTAGTGACGTAGACCAGGGTAGTGAAGTACCGTTTATCTACCTCTTTGTCACCTTTGTCACCGTCTGAAATAAAAGAACCCGAGGTTTTAGTGACGTCTACCACTGACGTCGGTACTTTAATTTTCTACGAATGAGGAACCTTCTTTTCAATACTGGTTGGATCTGTCGTGCAATTTTTCGTCTCTGTAATGAAACGGTTGTTTCCAGGTAGATCAATTCCGGTACCAAAAAGGTCATCAGTACATACCTACACTCTCAATCTAATATTTCTTTCGACTCGTGACTTCTTAACTACGAAAACTTGACACCACAACCTCTTCTGAGAACTCTCAGGGAACCTGACGTTCCTCTAGGTTGGTCAGATAGGAATTCCTCTAGTCAGGACCCACAAGTAACCTTCCTGACTACAACTTCGACTTTGAGGTCATGAAACCGGTGGACTAAGTTTCTTGACTGAGTGACCTTTTCTGAGACTACGACCCTTTCTAACTTCCACCCTCCTCTTCCCTTGCTGTCTCCTACCCTACCAACCTACCATAGTGGCTGAGTTACCTGTACTCAAACTCGTTTGAGACCGTGAACCACTACCTGTCCCTCCGGACCGCACGACGTCAGGTACCCCAGCGTCTCAGTCTGTCCTGACTCACTGTCTTGACTTGACTAGATTTCTGGACAAGGTGGTTAAGGGGACCCCGTTCTTACGGAGTGAGAGGTGGAACTTAAGGGAGGTTCCCCACGACTTCCAGTGGTCGACGTCGTCAGAGGTGTCTCCGTCTTCCGTCTACGGGAACAACAACTACTTCTTGACTTAGACAGTAAATTTTAAAAAGGTGTTTCTTTTGAGGTCCGGGTTTTACGGAGGTGACCACTTAAGATAGTATTCTTTAACTTTTAGTATAAGTTCTTTTTTACTGTAGTTAAGATACGTTTGAGAAAGTCTCTCGATATGATAGGAACACCAGTCTTCTGGTGTTTCAATCATTTCAATCATTTTACCGTTAATAGGGTTTAACCCCTATGTTTATGTCAAAGTTACCATATGATTCTCTAAAACAACCTCCTTAACTGAACAATTAAAATTTTACATATACTTATCCCTTTTACTGGATCTTGTCGACTTTTTATTATTACTTTAGTTCTGATTTCAATCTCAGGAATGGAGGAAAGTTTTCACTGTTGTTCCAACGTCCATTCATTCGTACTGTCACATCGTATTTGTAAAAATCTCAGGTTTTCATTTAGGTGTGTGAACACCAGTTGACTGAAAGTTGTTTCCACGGTTCCATTAAGTTGCTCCTTATTCAGAAAAGATGTTTCCTGAGACTTTGTTCACCTAGAGACATCCCTTTTTTTTATTTGAAGTTAGGAATGGAGTGTCGTATACGTTTTTAGTTAAGGTTCTCCTATTGTCTGGATTCGTCTTCTCGACTTTGATGATTTGAAGATCTTATTCTATAAAAAATTTTTTTAACACTAAAACCTAACGTGTTTACAAAGAACGTGTTCTGTGTTTTTGTATCTGATAATTTTACTACTATTTACCCTGAAGTGTTTTTAACTTTTGTAAAAGAGAAACTTCCTGTCCATTTTTAATAATATTAACCATGTACTCTTTAGTCTTAAGGTGAAATCTACACAGTCCGGGGTTTGGGTTTCAGAAAGGGTAATGAGACATACCCAAGACCACGAGTGGTGACCCATTGCATCAGACTAACCTTTATGTTTCGTACATAATAATATATATAGATTTTTCGGATTCTTGTAAAAATTGTGTTACCTGGTTTCCAGTCGTCATTATTGGTTGCCCTCGTAATACACCCTGATTCATGATTCATCTTTCAAAGGAGTTTCGTCTATGGGAAGACGAGTCGTTTAGAGTACCCATCGGTTCTTTTATGCACTGATTAGTGCACTCCTTGGGTGTTGTCATTATTGTGACTGGTCCCTGGTCAGAATAGAGGAGTGGTAGATCACCATACTGGAAGACAAAGACACGGAATCTCAGAGAGAGAGAGATTTCACACTTCCAACCGAACCTACTATGGAGTTGGGGGACCTTGGGGGAAATCTAACTATCGTACTCGGCATTTTCGAAGAGGTCAGAAAATCAGTTGTCGAAAACAACGGTTCAAGGTCGGTCCACATCGAGGACTCCCCCTTCCGTTCGACCACTCTTGTTTGTCTTCGACTCGGGGTCTGGACTTCAGTCCTGGTAGTACCGCTGTGAAGGAGAACCGTCTCCTCGACACGGTTGGGGCGACCCTGTGGCAGACAGTGTCGACACACTTCAGTCTCCTTTCGACACCTTTTGTAAGTGGTCGAAGTCACCCAGTAAAAAGTGGTCAACGTCTACCAAGACACCTTAAAAATTTTTTTTTTACCGTCTCCTCAACGGCTCTGACCGTTTGTTGTCGGTTGTAGGGTTCTACTTACTTGACGGACGTGTGACCCTCCGTCCGGATGTCTAAGTGAAACCCCTCTCAGGTCGGAGGAACGACAAAGGACTGTGAGAGGTAGGTTTGAGGACACCGTAAATCATACGTGTCGGGGTCCGGGACTCATGCGGTACGTGTCACTAATCACTCCGTCACGTCACTGAGTCTGAATCGGTGGGTAAGTCTTCAGGAATCTGTCATGACCCCTCATACACTGAGTGTCATGCATGAACTGTATATGAATAGTTTTATATAACGGAGTTTTTCGATAAGGGAATGTAGTTCCTTTTCATGTCTACCCTCGAACAAGATAGTGGAGATATACCATAAAAGACTTTAAAGATTTTGACTAAGTCGTACTACTGGAGACAACAAGGTTCAGGGGAAGGTGACAGGGTTTGAGGACTAAATTAAGACTTCATTACCTGTCACTGAAGAACATGAAGGTCGGGTCAGTCTCATTGTCTGTCAGTGTTAATTGTTATTCACTCAATCTAGAATCATGCTGACAATTTACTACGCTAAACAAACCCCGTAGGTTTTATACAGGAAAGACGAAGTCAACGTTTATGGCAATCGAAAAGAAAGAGAGAAAAGTTGTTGTTGTTGTTTTTTAACGAAAGTCTTTTTTGAGAATACGGGATGTAGATATCGTATCAACACAAACAGTTACACTGCTCTAAGATCCGAAGGGACCACCGAGTTTGTCATTTCTTAGTCGGAGGTCATGTCCTCTGGACCCAAGTCAGGGACCCAGCCCTTCTAGGGGACCTCCTCCCGTACCCTTGGACGAGGTCACAAGAACGGATCTCTTAGGGTTCCTGTCTCCTGGACCGCCCGATGTCGTCTCAGTCTGTCCTGACTTGCTGATTTGTGTGTCGTGTTCTGTATTAAGATTAACAAAGTCCTCTTCGAATCGGGGTGGACCTGTTCGTCGTACCATTAACCTCTTTAAAGTCTCCCCCCGAAGATACAACATAGTATTTCCTACACGACACGATTTAGAGAAGTCACAGACTGAGAAACACTGGGATACCTGACATCGGACGGTCGGAGGAGACAGGTATCCTAAGAGGTCCGTTCTTATGACCTCACCCAACGGCAAAGGAAGAGGTCCCCTAATAGGGGTGGGTCCCTAGCTTGGGTGTAGAGATACAGAGGACGTAACCGTCCACCCGGGAAATGGTGATCGTGGTGGACCCTTCAGGGTAGTATCCCCTATGTAACAGATTTTCATTTTGGTCGGAACTGAAAAGTCCATGAGAGGAACTACTTAAAACTGAAAAGTGGTAGGTGTGTGGACTAAATGGTACAATGACAAGAACAACGATTTTACCCTTTACCTACCGATTACCGAATTTTCTCGATGACTGTTCCTGACTAATTGTCAGACCCTCCTCCGTTCGTCTCTGTAAGACACAGGAGTTCCTTAATTACGTAAAGGTTTCGAAAAAAGGAGGATCCTTCTATAGGGAGTGAAACTTCAATTTTTTTTTCTTTCTTTCTTTCTTTTTTTTTTTTTTAGGTCCATACGGACTTCTCTCTACGACTTTTTTCCCTCCGACGAAAATCCTCTATAACTTGAAGTCTGGAATTTACTAAATTTACGTTAGGGGTACACGTCGACGATTTGGTTTCGTGGAGTGGGGTCCCTTCTCTACTCTTTAAAACTCCCGCTAACTTGTGGCTCTTAAGAGTAGCGTCGAATCGTTTTTCACTGAATCGTGTACACAAAGTCATTAATACTTTGTGTCCCTACGAGTGACCGAGACTTTCCGGATCAGTAGCCACACTGTTGAGACCACGACCACATTCTCCGTTAGTCTACTCCGTCCTTACTTGTAGAAAGCAGAGACGTTAGACGCTTACGAGGGTCGTTGAAAAGAAGACCCTTACCCACAGACAGCACGAGACGCAAGTGCGGTTCCAATAAGTAACGAAAAATTCTACTCGACACGTCTCGATTAGTCGTCTTCTTCTCCCTCCCTGTACGAATAGTTCATCGACGACACATCCAACGTGAATAACCCCCGGACCTTAAAACGTACGTAAGGAATTTCTTTCTTTTCTTTTTCCCTTTAAATGACCCCTTTACGTATAGTAATGTCTTTTAACATCTTACTCTTTTAAGGGGACGTTGAGACGTATCGAGTATTTTGTCTTATAACGGGTTTGGGTCTTCCGATGACGTAGGTCGGAGGTTTTGTGGACGGTGACGGGATCTCAAATTGGGGTGATACCACTAGTGACCTAGCTAGGAAAAGAGTAAAAAGAAACATCCAAAAAGTATTCTCGTACACAAAGATCTCAAGTTTTTTTCTTTTTGTTCAAGTCGGCACGAACAAAAACTTGGGTACCTTAGTACTTTGTGACTAAGAAATATAGTCCGAAGAAAGTAAGTTAATTTTTAAATATAAATACTACATGTACAAAAAAAGACTACGACATCAAACAAGCAAAGTAAAGATCGTATGAAAATAAGAAAATGTAATATACTGTCGTAGTGGTAAGTAAATGGGTAGGATGACAACTCCTCGAGACTCAATCTTGATAGTATTTATTAAACGATGCTCGGGAGAACACGTACAGAAAACTTCGTCCACCCGTACGTAAAGACAGTCAATATATTGGTCACCAACTTAAACCCCCAGTAGTACCGTATATAGGTCTCTTCGACTACCGTGGGGTGAGGTCATGAGAACGGACCTTTTAGGGTACCTGTCTCCTCGGACCATCCGACGTCAGGTACTCCAGCGTTTTTCAGTCTGTGCTGACTCACTGAAGGGAAAGTGAAAAGTGAAAGTACGTAACCTCTTCCTTTACCGTTGGGTGAGGTCGTAAGAACGGACCTCTTAGGGTCCCTACCTCCTAGGACAACCCGACGGTAGATACCCCAGCGTGTCTCAACCTGTACTGACTTCACTGAATCGTCGTCGTCGTCGTACTGTATATAGAAGTTAGATTCACTTATAACTTTTGGAGAAAAGGTTTACCACATGGTAAAATATAGTTGTCACAACCTCTCAAGGACGACAGAATTATTTGGATCATGGTGTTCAGAAAAAAGTAAAATCGGTAAGTGTATCCACAGACGGCAAAAAGTAAAAAGACTAATGGGTACTCTAACTGTAGAAAAGTCACACGTGATCCATAATCTATCGGTTGAGTAACCTTTTCTGGGACTACGACCCTTTCTAACTCCCGTCCTCCTCTTCCCCTGCTGTCTCCTATTCTAACAATCTACCGTAGTGGTTTAGTTACCTGTACTCAAACTCGTTTGAGACCCTCTGTCACTTCCTGTCCCTTTGGACCGTACGACGTCAGGGACCCCAGTGGTTCTCAGCCTGTGCTGACTCACTGACTTGGTGTTCCATAATCTACAGTATAAAAACTCTACGAACAATTTCCGATAACAGGTAAAAATATAAAGAAATAATTAAATTTACTGTGACGTAATATATACATTAAAGTTTATCGAAGAGTGGGAGAAATGAATGGAAAAGAAAAGAAAAAAAAAAAAAAAAAAAAAAAAAAAACCGGTGTGACACGTAGAACGTCCCACAATCGAGGTGTTTGGTCTCTATCTGACACATGGTCCGTCTCTCTCGAGCTAGGATTAGTGATCTGGTGCTCGCTTACGGATGAAAAAAATAAATAGAGAATCCCCGAAGAAGATTTCTTGTCTTCACGAAGTAAAATCACATCAGTTTAAATAAGTAGAAAAAGGTATACTAACAGGATAGGGTCCCGAAGGGACACCGAGTCACCATTCCTTAGGTGGACGGTCACGTCCTTTACACCCAAGTCAGAGACTTAGTCGTTCTCGGGGACCTCTTCCTCTAACGTTGGGTGAGGTCATAAGAACGGATCCTTTAGGGTACCTGTTAGGTTCCCTGAGACTTCTCAGAAGAGGTTGTGGTGTCAAGTTTTCGTAGTTAAGAAGCCGCGAGACGAAAGAAGTGTCAGGTTGAGAGTGTAGGTATGTACTGGTGTCCTTTTTGGTATCGGAACTGATCTGCCTGGAAACAATCGTTTCATTACAGAGACGAAAACTTATACAATAGATCCAACCAGTATTGAAAGGAAGGTTCCTCATTCGCAGAAAATTAAAATACCGACGTCTGTGGTAGACGTCACTAAAACCTCGGGTCTTTTTATTTTCAGACGATGGCAAAGGTGACAAAGGGGTAGATAAACGGTACTTCACTACCCCGGTCTACGGTACTAGAAGCAAAAGACTTACAACTCGAAATTCGGTTGAAAAAGTGATCCTAGGAGTAGTAAACATTAAAGATTAAGAAATAATAATAAAATTAACAAATAACGGTTACATAATTTAATAATTTACAGTCAAATATAAGTCGTTTGAACGTTTGAGAGTTTTTTAAGAAAACTTATAAGATTTTCGTGTTCGTATTAGTAGGTACTTATTACTGTAATGATAAAAAAAGAAACATTAGGAATTATTGAATAGGGAAAAATAAAAAAAAAAGGTAGAAATGACGTAACGGATCCTTCGGGTCCTGTACAGTTCATTTTGACTACGAACGAGAAACGGGAAAAATAGAACAAAGGTCAAAGTTTCCTTACAAAAAATTGTGAACTGGTAATTTATATTACGAATGACAACTAAAGAAAAAAATTCTATATGAAACAATTCAATTTCTTCAAGGGAGGATAAGAATCAAATAATGAAAGAAAGTATTTTACATACTACTGATCAGTTTGTACGAAGGATATCGATAACCTAATTAGGATTCTTACTTAAAAGAGAACATAAGATAATTACTTTATATATGTATAATGAATAATAAATGTAAGATATTATAAAATCAAACAAAATGTATAAAGAATCATTAGATTCAAAATGTACACCGTTCTTAGAGTGAAACCCGTTCTCGTTATCATTGTCGACCACTCACACCAACTGCCTAATCACATCGTTCGAAAAATCTTCAGATAACCTACTTCTATAGGACCGTCTTTTAGGTGCTTTCCTTTCTTTGGTCTGTCAACGTTTCGTAGTCACAGTCTTTACTCCCCAGTAAAACGACTGGTGTCCCCAGACAGGAAATTTAAAACGGAAAGTTTCTCAGGAAATTTGTCGATAGACCCAAGAGTCCTTTCTCTTCCACCTCTTATTCTTCGATTGTTAAACTGATTTCAAAGTGAGGAACCTATCTGACGATTGTTTCTCGACACATTTTCTCCTCTTCTCGTAAGGGGGAGTTTTGTTCAAACCCCGAGGTTTTCTGTATTATGTGGAAACGATGAAATTCTGTAGATTTCTCGGGTGTCACTGCCCTTTCCCAGGTTGGTCTTGAGTCTATCACGCCGGACGTTTACCCCCTTCCTAGTTCTACCTTCGTCCGTGTCGACATGGAGACGAGGGCCGCCGTTGGTTCCGTTCGCAAACCCCGGTTTGACATAGGAGGGTTTATACACCTACTTTCACTACTTTCACTCTCTCCTCTGACTTTTACGACCGAATTTTGAGTTGTAAGTTTTTTGATTCTAGTGCCGTAACCCCAGGTAGGGAAGTACTGTTTATCTACGTCTTTGTTACCTTTGTCACTGTCTGAAATAAAAAATCCGAGGTTTTAGTGACGTCTACCACTGACGTCGGTACTTTAATTCTCTGTGAACGAGGAACCTTCTTTTCGATACTGGTTGGATCTGTCGTAAAATAAAATAAAAATTTAAAAATAAAAATGAAATAAAATCAAATGTTATGACATAACCAAAACGGTATGTAACTGTACTTAGATGGTGTCCACATGTACGCAAGGGTTTGTACTTGGGGGGAGGGTGGAAGGAGGGGTATTGTAGAGAGACCCAGTAGGGTAACGTGGTCGGGGTTCGTACGACATAGGACGTAACCTGTATCTGACCGTTAAGTAAAGAATGTACTATCATATGTACAAAGTTACGGTAAGAGGGTTTAGTAGGGTGTGAGAGGGAGACTCAGGTTTTCAGGTGAGATGTGTAGACACAGAGAAAACGACAGAACGTATGTCCCAGTAGTGACGGTAGAAATATTTAAGGTATATATACACAATCATATGACATAACCACAAAAAGAAAGACCGAATGAAGTGAGGCATATTAGCCGAGGTCAAAGTAGGTAGAGTAATCTTGACTAAGTTTACATAAGAAAAATTACCGACTCATTATGAGGTAACACATATACATGGTGTCGAAAGAATAGGTAAGTGGACGACTACCTGTAGATCCAACTAAGGTACAGGACCGATAATGTTTGTCACGACGGACCCTTTTGACCAGTTGGTGAACATTTTCTTACTTTGATCTAGTGAAAGATTGTGGTATGTGTTTTTATTTGAGTTTTACCTAATTTCTAGATTTACATTCTGGTCTTTGATATTTTGAGGATCTCCTCTTGTATCCGTTTTGTGAGAGGCTGTATTTAGTGTCGTCCTAGGAGATACTAGGTGGAGGGTCTTAAGACCTTTATTTTCGTTTTTATTTGTTTACCCTAGATTAATTTTAATTTTCGAAGACGTGTTGTTTCCTTTTATATTCGTTCCACTTTTCTGTCGGAAGCCTTACCCTCTTTTATTATCGTTTACCTCGTTGACTGTTTGTTGATTAGAGTTTTTATATGTTCGTTGAATACGTCGAGTTAAGGTCTGTTTATTTACTGGGTTAGTTTTTTTACCCGGTTTCTTGATTTATCTGTAAAGAGGTTTCTTCTGTATGCCTACCGATTGTTTGTGTACTTTCTACGAGTTNTTTTCTACGAGTTATAGTGAGTAATAATCTCTTTACGTTTAGTTTTGGTGTTACTCCATGGTGAAGTGTGGTCAGTCTTACAGACGCTAAGTTTTCAGACGTTCGTTATTTACGACCTCTCCCACACCTCTTTTCCCTTGGGAGGATGTGCCAACCACCCTTACGTTTGATCATGTCGGTGATACCTCTTGTCACACCTCTAAGGAATTTTTTAACGTTTATCTTGACGGAATACTGGGTCGTTAGGGTGACGACCCGTATGTGTGACTCCTTTGATCTGTCGTAAAATTTTTCGTTTCTGTAATGAAACGGGTGTTTCCAGGTAGTTTCGATACCAAAAAGGTCATCAGTACATACCTACATTCTTAGTCTGGTATTTCGACTCACGGTTTCTCAACTACGAAAACTTGACACCACAACCTCTTCTGAGAACTCTCAGGGAACCTGACGTTCCTCTAGGTTGGTCAGGTAGTATTTCCTTTAGTCAGGACCCACAAGTAAATTTCCTAATTACAACTTCGGCTTTGAGGTTATGAAACCGGTGGACTACACTTCTCGACTGAGTGACCTTTTCTGGGACTACGACCCTTTCCAACTTTCGTCCTCCTCTTCCCCTGCTGTCTCCTACTCTACCAACCTACCGTAGTGGTTGAGTTACCTGTACTCAAACTCGTTCGAGACCCTCAACCACTACCTGTCTCTTCGGACTATACGACGTCAGGTACCCCAGTGTTTCTTAACCTGTGTTGGTTCACTGACTTGACGTGACTTTATACAACTCCATGTTTGGGGAGAAGCAAGTCAGTGAATCAGGACAGGTTGAGAAACACTGGGGTACTTGACGTTGTACGGTCCCAGGGACAGGAAGTGATAGAGGACCTCAAACGAGTATAAGTACAGGTAACTTAACCACTACGGTGGGTTGGCAGAGTAGGAGACAGTGGAGGAAGAGGAGGACGGGAAAAAAAGTCGTAGTCCCAGAAAAGGTCACTCAATCGAGATGTGTAGTCCAATCATGGATACTTACACGAGAGGAAACCTTTATCTCAGACACGTCCATAAGTTCAAGTATACACTAGTAATTTCACCTCAGACTTAGGTAATACTGACGATGAAATACTTTTCCTCTTACCGTACAAGTATCCTTCTTATGATACACTTCTAGCCTCGAAATGACGTTGTTGGTTCTTGATGGTCTTCGATTCTTCAACAGATTCTAGTCGAGAAAGAGATCGAGGAAGTCTTCCTCACACCGGAACTGGAGTGTGAAGATTAGTGGTCTTCATTGTCTGTTACGTAAAGACATCAAATTCAGTGAAATCTAACACTATGAGACACTGTCGTTGAGATGGTTGATTTTGTTCTTCGTCGTTCTTAACAGTAGTTTCCCTACGGGTTATCTTTGTTCTCACCATTTGTTCCCTCTCCCGTCAGGTACTGTCTACGGTGTACCATTGACTACGTTGACAACTCTTCGTGTTTTCGATCAGGAAATTTGGATGTCCCTTTTGACTTCTCCTGGGAAGTCCCACAATTTCCAGGTTTAATCGGTATCCTTTTATCTCGGTCGTATTAGCTAATTCTAAGAGTTGTGTAAGTTATATTTTGAGGTCTCAATTCGTCCTGAAATGACACACTTAGTGTTATTTGACACCTTTTAAGACTCTCCCTACCCTTATTGTCTGGTGGACTGGACGGAGAACTTTTTGGATATACGTCCAGTCCTTCGTTGTCAATCTTGACCTGTACCTTGTTGTCTGGCCAAGGTTTATCCTTTTCCTCATGTAGTTCCGACATATAACAGTGGGACGAATAAATTGAAGATACGTCTCATGTAGTACTCTTTACCACCCGACCTTCTTCGTGTCCGACCTTAGTTCTAACGGCCCTCTTTATGGTTATTGGAGTCTGTACGTCTACTGTGGTGGGAATACCGTCTTTCACTTCTCCTTGATTTTTCGGAGAACTACTTTCACTTTCTCCTCTCACTTTTTCAACCGAATTTCGAGTTGCAAGTCTTTTGCTTCTAGTACCGTAGACCAGGATGGCTCCAGGTCGGAGTCGTCTCAGGTCCCTATAGAAGTCCTACCTGCTGCTGCCGCTTACTTCTATCTCTTTCTCTATTCCAATCTTACTGTGTCCCACTGGTTCGAAGTCACTCGCTCCGGGCAAATGAAATAAAAGTCCTTTCCGAAAATATGGGACTCAACATATATGTCGTTCCACTTTTCACGTCTATGTTGAGTTGTATAGTAGTCATAATTGAAAATAACTATAGTCCAAGGAAGGACGTTCAGAATAAAAAACATGTAATAGAAGACCGGGCCTCCGGACAACTATCAAATACTGGGGAAAAACTATTTCCAACCAGTCGGTCTTGTTATTAAAAGAGAATTTCACAAAAAAAGAATTTAAGGATCGGACGCAGTGGGAATTTCATGTCTTAATGTAAAAATACCTCGTTTCTAAGTCACCCAATGTCGTTTCTTTCTTGAATAATTGAGTTTCAGATTACAATTACAATTTCGACAACAAACAAAAAAGATGTAGGACTGATATACATGAGGGTCCTTGTGTTACCTATTTCCTACACTCTTGAACCGTCGTTCGTAACCGAGTTGTTACAACGTTCTCAGACCTATTTGGACAGTTCATTCGATCTTACAATTACCCCTGTCCCCACCCCACCCCACCCCACCCCACCCCACCCCACCCCAAACTTAACTTTGTGAGAATAGAACAGGTCCTCTGAATAATCGATCTCGGGATTCAACTGCAAAAGGTCTCTTTCCGCCAGTCCCTGTCGGGGGACAATTACAGTCTTCTCAACCACTCTCAGTACTTTTTTGTCTGTCTAAGACCAAAACCCCATCTACGAGTTCTTCCCCCTGGGGAGCTCCGGACTAGAACGGAAACGGGTAGTCCGGAGAAGGAGTACTGGAAACGGTACCCACCCTAAGAGGTGCGACCGAGGTCCGTACCAGGGTAGTGAAGTACCGTTTATCTACCCCTTTGTCACCTTTGTCACAGTCTGAATGAAACAACCCGAGGTTTTAGTGACGTCTACCACTAACGTCGGTACTTTAATTTTCTGTGAATGACGAACCTTCTTTTCAATACTGGTTGGATCTGTCGTATAACTTTTCGTCTCTGTAATGAAACGGTTGTTTACAGGTAGATCAGTTCCGATACTAAAAAGGTCACCAGTACATACCTACACTCTCAACCTGACACTTCTTTCGTCTCACGGCTTCTTAACTACGAAAACTTGACACCACAACCTCTTCTGAGAAACTCTCAGGGAACCTAAACGTCCTCTAGGTTGGTCAGGTAAGACGTCCTCTAGTCGGGACCCTAAAGAAACCTTCCTTACTACGATTTCGACTTTGAGGTCATGAAACCGGTGGAGTACGCTTCTCAACTGAGTGACCTTTTCTGGGACTACGACCCTCCCTAATCCCCGTCTTCCTCTTCTCCTGCTGTCTCCTACTCTACCGACCTACCGTAGTGACTGAGCTACCTGCACTCAGACCCACTCGAGGCCCTCAACCACTACCTGTCCCTCCGAACCGCACGACGTTAAGTACCTCAACGTTTCTCAGTCTGTGTTGACTCGCTGACTTGACTTGACTTGACTTTCGTCCTGACACCCTTGTTGTATTGTTATCCTACTCAGTACACCCACGTCTGTCTACTACATTAGACGTGGGGCACGGGGTGATCACCCGTCGTACCTCGACCTCGAGACAAGTGAGAGGGTACGACAGACAACGAAAAGAACCGGGAAAAGTGGGAGTACCACGAGGACCATTTGACTTACGTACGTTTGGTACGACCCTTGAATATGGTACAAGTTTATCCCAGTATACACCAGTTCTAGTACATGTTCTCATTTAAGTCATCAATATTGAAAGAACAACAAAATCCTCAGGTACTCCAGGTTTACAAAACACTGGGGTACCTGAGGAGACAGGTACCCTAAAGGGTCTGTTCTATGACCTCACCCAACGGTAAAAGAAGTCCCCTAGAAGGACTGGCTCCCTAGTTCGGACGTAGACGACGAACCGTCCACCTAAGAAACGGTGACTCGGTGACCCCTTCGGGGTCAATAATATTATGATAGATATTCGTAAAAAACTTTTGATCCCTTAGTCCTGATTAAGTTAGTTGTTAATAGGGTGTATAAAATATATTACGTGACATGAATTGGATGTTTACCCTTTTGGTGTTATCTACTGATTTAGGTGTTTTGTAGTAGTGGGTACGTACGTTGATAACCAGGAAGACACTCATGGTTGACACAAGGTATGTGACAATCTTTGGACGGAACAGGAGTATCTCATATACGAGATTGTCTTGTACTCGTCGTGTCTTAGTGGTGTTTCCTTGTTTCTATTATAAATTTCTAAAAATAATTCATTTACTTTCTGTCTTAGTGTCTCTTTATTTCCTTAACTAAGTCACATCCGTCTCTCGATATCTTCGGTCCAGAATAAGAGTCTACATCTCTTTAGAAAAGGCTCCCATTTCTCATCCCAGTTCTTTACCCTTCAATACGCGAGTATATAAATTTGTATCGACGAAGACTCTAGGATCAAAAAAGAAAGAGAAGGAAACGTTTAAATGGATCTCCATTTTAATCCTTGATTCGTTGACTGGCTCCATGTTTCAAACGAAGAAAAAAGTCAGAGGTTTCTGAAACGGAGGATATAAAAGGTGTAGAAGGGAGGGGTCCATAAGTAAGATCATTGGGACTCTGCGGATTGTCTGGGTTAGGTTGGGAAGATTTAATACGTAACTATAATTGCGAGTTCTTCCACAGAAGAGATGGAGTGGGTGGTACATCGGTGTCATAGAACCGTACTTTCTTGGTGTCGATATTCTTTCATTACGAGGAAAGAGTCTAGTCTATGTCATAAAGACCGTTTACTCTAAACGTGCCAGTGAAATCGGAGTAATTTCGATCGAGTGAGAGATGAAAAAGGTATGGAAAGAGTTTTTGGAAACTTACCAATGTTAAGTTACTAAAGTCTTCTAAGTAGAACTGGATAAAAGGACAAGTCAAAACTTTTTAATCCTGTTGTGATAAAAGAAGGTTCTGTGGTAATCATGAAACCCTAAAGAAACATGATTCTTAACCTCTCAAGTCCCACGTTACCACTCTTCTCGGACCCTAAGTCTCCGTGTCCATCTTATTCTATATAAAGGTCCGAGGGTCCACTTGTGGTGGCGGAAACGGAGTTCCAACAATGATAAATGTTGGGTGAGTTTATTGTAAATCATCCTTCACGAATATTTACAATGAGAGTTCTTTTTTTTATAATGGGGGAAATAAAAAGAAGAAAAACAAAAGAACCTAACTCGGAACCTCTTTCAGGATTAAGATCAGAAATCTTACTTTACTGAAGGATCAGACCAGTTCGAGACATATTAAGACGTCTTTATTATGACACGAATGAAAGTCTCCGTCCGTGTCAGGGGTCCGACTCACGGGGTCACATACTTTTCCTCGTATTGACAAAGACCTTTCTAGTGTGGTTCGAGTCGTAGAGATCTACTGTTTGGTGGTGAAGCATGATGTTAAGACAGAGAGACTACAAGTGTGGAAGGAGATGGAGGGGTAGTAAAAAAAAATTTACATGTCCGGAGTTTTTCCAGGGACCTCTTCCCTTGTCGATGGGTGACGAAAATTTGACACCACAACCTCTTCTGAGAACTCTCAGGGAACCTGACGTTCCTCTAGGTTGGTCAGGTAGGATTTCCTTTAGTCAGGACTTATAAGTAACCTTCCTGGTTACGACTTCGACTTTGAGGTTATAAAACCGGTGGACTACGTTTCTTGACTGAGTAAACTTTTCTGGGACTACGACCCTTTCTAACTCCCATCCTCCTCTTCCCCGTTGGTTCCTACTCTACTAACCTACCGTAGTGACTGAGTTACCCGTACTCAAACTCGTTCGAGACCCTCAACCACTACCTGTCCCTCCGGACCACATGACGTCAGGTACCCCAGTGTTTCTCAGCCTGCACTGGCTTACTGATTTGACTTGACTTGACTGGGTGAAATCATAAGACCGGACCTCTTAAGGTACCTGCTCCTCGGACCGTCCGATGTCAGGTACACCAGCGTTTCTCAGTCTGTACTGACTCCCTGAAAGTGTTTTTCCATGTTCTATCAGGAGACAATTAAGAACCCAGTCTTATGCTACTGGTGACGGATGTCCAAGTGTTCAAACATGGGGAACATCCTCTTTTAGTTTCTGTCTCTTTGCTACTTGACTCTCCAACCCAAACCCCAAACAAACAAAAAAAAAAAAAANCCCAAACCCCAAACAAAAAAAAAAAAAAAAAAACCAAGACCCGATTCTTAGTTACAATCTTACGGGACCTACTACCGAGTAGAACTACACTCTGGAGTTAGTCCCGAGGTGGATGTCGTCTCAATTTAATCATCTTACGAATGAAAAGTTTCTCAAGTTAACCCTCACGAGTTTACAACTACGTAAAAGTAACCCATGGTTAATCGTTGATCGACTGACGATTTACCTGACAGTGGAAAAGAAAACTGTTAAAAGACCTTTACTCGGGGGAGTCACAATATACTTGTACTCCCTTTACCCAACCCTCCCGACCGCGATTTCTACCCTAAAGTAAAACCGCGTAAATACACTCTTAAAAATCACCCGACGACTATAAATTCCCGAAACCATTTACGTTTTCTCCCCTTTTCCAACCCTTACTACCTGTCACTCAAGACGAGTCGTCGGTAACTGAGATATCAGTTTCATATTTACCTAGATCAAGAAAAATTTACAATTATTCGAAAACGGGACCTTCTCTAAAGTGTACATCAACGACATTATAATCTGGGACCGGATAAAACACCAACGGCTCTACCTGACCTACAAACTTAGTGATAGTTATAATCCACTTTTTGTTAGGTTTTCTCCACAAATCCACAATTATGTTTTCCTTTTTGTTATAATGTAAACCTTTCATTCGTTTTTTTATGCTCACATATAAAACGAGTGTCTACAAAGAGTTGATCATGATGAAACCATAACTTTTCTTAAAGTCAGGTAGTTCTGTTATCAATCGTAGTACTATATTTTACGTACTTTTCATTGGTACTCGTACTTCATTCCATTTATTGTGGAAATACAAGGTCATGAACCTTTTTACCTTAAAGGAGTTCTACCTTGACACAGTGACGTCCTAAACCTAGTCTTTAGAAGTGCGACGTAGGGAATTGAAGAATTCAACGTTTACGCCGTCGTTTCTTCATTGTACTCTAGTCCAACTGACCATAATTAAACCTGGATTGTCTTTAGGATACTGTGAATCGAACCGAAGATCCCTTTCTTAGTTTGGGTGGAATTCGTCTCAAATTGTTACCTTAATGTTGCATTTTGATTGGGTCACAGGGAAATGAGATACATACAACTTAGATCTAGAGGGTCCGGTTTTGACCGGGGACAGGTCAGTAAGGTCTGCTTTTCTTTGTTTATCGGTAATCCTTCTTTAACTAACACACTCAGACTAAGACACTCAGGTCGTTTTATCTCCCGTGGGCAAAACTAGTAAATGGTATTCTGGTAGTATTGTCCTGTCAAGAGTCAAAGTCTGACTGTCTGGATCTTAAACCCCACATCCTTTGGGACACCTGTTAAGTTGACGGTTCTGGATCTTCTGTTTAGGTGACACACCCTTTTTTTACCCTAATATTATTTAAATATTTAAGTCACCTTTTGTTTATTCCCTAAAATTTTTGTTTCGTTGTACGATGTGTAGTAAAGTTTTTGTATATGCTATGGTGTCAACTTTTCTTCGTAACTTCTTCTTTCCTAAAAAGGACAGATTATAATTCTGTAATGTATTGACTGTTAACTTTGGTTACATCTTGTCCTTACCCTTATAAGACTTTTTTCCGTACGAGGACAGATGCGCTAAACAGTAACGTACAAGGTTCCCTTTGACATTTTCCCTTCTTATAATCTGACTCGAACAAATGTTGAGTTAGGTCTGTTTCAATTTTATGGTATACCGGACATGAAGAGTGCGATAAATTCTGGTTTATATAGTCTTGGGTGTTTTTAACCTATCAATAAAAGACCTTCGAGGAAATTTAAATAAAAATCTCGGTTTCCGTAACGGGTGTGAAATACCAGTCGTACGTCCTACACGTACCTTCCCTCACCTGTGGGTATGTGGTGAGGGGGGGTGGAACCTTTATAAGGTCTTCCTTCCAGATCTTCACCATGAGATACTCATTCCCGACAGGACATTTCCTTTATACAGTTAGACCCAAACTTGGACCCTCGAGATTCTTTCCGGTGCAGATTGCAGTTAAAATGTACGAGAGATATAGTGTAGAGGGAAGACACAAGGAGTGTGTCAAAAAATTTTCTGTTATTGTCAATATCCGACTCGTATGAATGTTTCTACATGTTTTTCCACAAAAGGTATTACCATTTCCGACCTTTGTTTACAGGTAGTTGTCTTTTACCTACTTATTTAACACCATATAAGTATGTTGTCTCCCGGTAAGTATTTTCTGTTATGTTCTCTATGTACATACTTTCCATTTTGACAGTTCTTTTGGTTTCCTTACTATTTGAGTCTTAACTTTGATTACGAATTGAGGGTCTCATTTCTTTTCCCTATGTTGTCTATCTCCTACTCGAAGTTGTAATCACTATCATAAGACAAAGAACTTAACTCTCCCTCTATGAGAACCACAGAAAAATAATAATAGGAAATATGACCCTTGGTGGTTGTGGTGGGTCCACAGTTTAGACCAGTCGTCCTACGAATAGACACCGGACTTTCGATTCTTATATGTATATATATATATATATATAAATGAAAAATTTTCAGAGTAATTATTCCTCCTCCTTTTCTAAATTAGGGACCACCAGGTCACCAATTCTTAGACGGACTGTCACGTCCCTGTGTCCAAGTTAGGGATCGGGACCTTCTAGGGAGTACGACACCCCGTTGTTTCACCTACTCGACGTTGATGACTCGGGTATCCCTCGTTGATGACTTCGCGAATGGGGACCTCGGGCGCGAGACGTTGTTCTCTTCGGTGGTGTCACTCTTCGGTGTGCGACGTCAATCTGTCATCGGGAGTGAGCGACGTGGATCTCTTTCGGGCGTTCGTTGTTGTTCCTGGGCCATGTCGGTCCATTCATTGTTTTGTTGAAAATTTTACTTCCTCCTCCTTCTCCTCCTTCGATACGCTACCTCGATAGACACCGGACGTTTCAGATTTTATAGGGAGTACACCTGGGAATGGTTTTGTATAAACGGTTGAGGACTAAATGGATAAAAATATCTCCCAAACTATAAAATTTTTGTATAGAGTATTATGTATAAAAGTCTGAATAACGGATCAGAGATAACACGACTTCCTTTAATTTACCTTCCAGGTAATGGACACGTTGTCTCCCTAGGATGGTCGAGGTGTGTCTCTACCGACTCTTTCTGTTCGATGTAAAGCTTCCTGGTTCAGCTTCCGAGGCGAGGTCCTCACCCTGGAACTAGTAACTGAAGAGAAAGGAGAGATCTCCTCCTTCGAATTTCCCTGACCTTTCCTTCCCCTCTCCCAGTCCCAATCACCTCTCCCTTTCGTTTACAGACGAAGAGAGCCACGAAGGTCGAGGGGAGTCTAAGCGGAGTAGTGTCCGACCGCCAGGAATACCTACATTTTGGCGGCAGAACAAAGGGCGAACGAAAAGGAAACGAGGAGGGTCCTACACCCTCTGTCCTGCACCGCCCCGCACTTTGTTTGTCGCCCCGTACGGCTTCTCCCCCCAGTCCTCGAGTAAGGAGGGACGGAAGTGGGGCAGACCTCTCCTTCCACGGACGGAAAGACATGGAGCCCCGGCCCCGGCCCTCCCTCCGTCGTCTCAAACGACTCTAGGACTCCTTCTTTAAATGGTGGTAGTGAGAGGGGCAAACTTCCGATAACCGTCTTGTTCCTCTAAGGTCTTCGTTTTTAGTCTCTTCCCTACACACGACCCTCACTCCCCACCCACTCCTCTCCCGGTAGAAGAATCTTTGTGGCCGTTCACGTTCTCCGGTGAGTCCATCGGTCGCCTGAATATAGAAGGGGGAAAACTTGTTGTCCTCCCGTAGAAATAATCCGTGTCCCGTCGGACTTTCGAGACACCAGAACTTTTTACCTATAATAATCCACCCTTTACTCCTTTTTACGTTCGTAAGACGGCCCCATAAAAAACACGTAAGTCAAAGAATGAGTGTCTACCAATAGATGAATTATTGTTCGTTACTGGAGTATTCTGGTTTAATAATTATTGTTTGATGGGGTACCCATCTGTTTGTAATGAGTACCCACTCTTTAATGACAATACGAGAGAGGAAGGGGATCTAGTCGGAGAAAAGGGGTGTATACTTAATATGAAATTTACTAGTATCTTAAATATACTTTAATAAACTCACATTTCTTACAAGGTACTTATTAAAACGGTCTTGTCTAAGACCGATTCCGTTGGTCCTCCGACACCATTCTAATGGGATCATTATGGACCCGGGGAAGATGAAATTAGACCTTCCGAAACTTTGTTATTTTCGACGGTATTTTCTCACGAACGTTACGATCTACTAAAATAGATCTGAAACGATAAATTATGAGTATTGCTGTGATATTTAATCCATAATAAAAGTGTCACAATGTCTTCTCCTTAAGCTTTGAGTCCTTCCAATTCATTGAGTGGATTCCAGTGTTTTAATTGTTCCCCTCTAAAGTAGTTTGTTCCCTTCGAAAGTAGGTTGGAAATTACGCACAACTCAGAAAATGATCGTCGAAGGTGCAAACTACACAGTACAATTAAGAATTGGAAACTCTTTCCCTATTCCTATAAAAAATGTCTACTTCTTTATAGTAAAGTCCCCTTACTCAATAATTCTCTCAATAATTCAATGAGTTTAAGTTCGTTAAGTTCTCACTTCGGGACCCGGAAGACTTAACTTACATACCCAAAAGTCCGAAGGGTAAGTGGACCGATCCAGGACTCTCCCTTCAAGACTCAAGAATCAATGACTTCGGGTCAAACCAGTTTCGTCTTAATTCCCTGTCTGTTAATACTGCAAATGGACAAAGTAATCAAGATAATGACCTCGAAACGTAGACGGTATTCTAGGTATAAATTCTGAGGATCCCTCTTTTTTTAAGGACGACTTAATAGTCGTTGGTGTCACTTAGTATTTGGACATCGCGAATCGTGAACTTGTTTAGGGTGACTCTACGATGGTTTTAATCTCTCCTAAACACAAATGCACATGATAAGGGTCTACCGGAGGACGTTCCGTGTGTCGTTTGTCTTTCTCGAGTAGGAATGGCTACGTTTTGGTTCAGAAATTTTGTCAAATGTACCCTGGTCCCGTTGATGTGTAGAGTAGAGAAGGTGTAACCAGTCAAGTCAAGTCAAGTCAGCGAGTCAGCACAGACTGAAAACGTTGGGGTACTTAACGTCTTACGGTTCGGAGGGACAGGTAGTGGTTGAGGACCTCAAGTGAGTTTGAGTGTAGGTAGCTCAGTCACTACGGTAGGTTGGTAGAGTAGGAGACAACAGGGGAAGAGGAGGACGGCGGTTAGGGAGGGTCGTAGTCTCAGAAAAGGTTACTCAGTTGAGAAGAGTACTCTACCGGTTTCATGACCTCAAAGTCGAAATTGTAGTAAGGAAGGTTTCCGATTAGAGGAAGTCTTACCTGACCAACCTAGAGGAACGTCAGGTTCCCTGAGAGTACTCAGAAGTTGTGGTGTGAAGTTTTCGTAGTTAAGAAGTCGTGAGTCGAAAGAAGTGTCAGATTGAGAGTGTAGGTATGTACTGGTGACCTTTTTGGTATTGGAACTGATCTACCTGTAAACAACCGTTTCATTACAGAGACGAAAAATTATATGATAGATCCAATCAGTATTGAAAAGAAGGTTCCTCATTCGCAGAAAATTAAAGTACCGACGTCAGTGGTATACGTCACTAAAACTCGGGTTTCTTTATTTTCAGACTGTGACAAAGGTGACAAAGGGGTAGATAAAGGGTACTTCACTACCCTGGTCTACGGTACTAGAAGCAAAAGACTTACAACTCGAAATTCGGAGAAAGTGAAAGTGAGAGGAGAAAATGAAAGTAGTTCTCCGAAAAATCAAGGAGAAGGGAAAGACGGTATTCCCACCACAGTAGACGTAAAGACTCCAATAACTCTAAAGAGGACCGTTAGAACTAAGGTCGGACACGAAGAAGGTCGGGTCGCAAAGAGTACTACATGAGACGTATATTCAATTTATTCGTCCCATGTTATATGTCGGAACTGCATGAGGAAAAGGATAAACCTTGGTCAGACAACAAGGTACAGGTGAAGATTGACAACGAACGACTGGACGTATGTCTAAAGAGTTCTCCGTCCAGTCCACCAGACCTAAAGGTAGAGAAAGTCTTAACAGGTGTCAAATAACACTAGGTGTGTCAGTTTCCGAAACCGTATCAGTTATTTCGTCTTTATCTACAAAAAGACCTTGAGAGAACGAAAAAACTACTAGGTCGCCTACAACCGTTAAACGAGAGACCAAGGAGACGGAAAAGATTTTGGTCGAACTTTTAGACCTTCAAGTGTCAACTACATAACGACTTCGGACCGAACCTCTCAAAACTCGTAATGAAACGATCGCACACTTTACTCACGTTAACACACCATCAACCTCGTAACAAACCGTAACGGAAAGAAAACCTAACCTTACTTTTGACTGGAAAAGTCAGGACACCGGTAACGACTTAAAAGGTTTAAACGACCGTGTAACTCACGTCGTGAAAGTGTCGTAGTAGAAAGTCCTACGCTTTATCGAGTTGACCTTAAGGTAGTGGAGATGATCGAAACAAGTATCACTACGAAAGATTCCGGGTGAAGTGAAGTGTAAGGTTCTACAGACCGAGATCTACTCACTGGTGTGGTAGCACTAATAGACCCAGTACTTCTAGAAAAAACATGTCAAGAAGACACATAAGAACGGTGGAGAAGAATTATAGATGACGAAGACAATCCAGGTATGGTAAAGACAGGAAATAACTCGGGTAGAAACGTACTTTACAAGGGAACCATAGAGATTAAAAGAACTTCTCTAGAGATCAGAAAGGGTAAGACAAGAAAAGGAGATAAAGAAATGTGACTAGTGACTCCTTCCCAAAGAATAGAGAGGAACGATAAGAAACCTTGAAACGTAAGTCTACGAATATAGAAAGGAAAAGAGGAAACGAAAAGTGAAGAGAAGAAAAGTGTCGATAATTAATTCCGGAGGAGTCTGTCGATAAAACGAAAGAACGTAAAAAAAAGTGCCCCTACCAGAACTAGATACAGGGGACATGTTATAGTACTTGGAGGTAGGTATCAAGTAGTCCGTGAGATAGATAGTCTAGATCAGGGAATTTAGATAAAGAGTGAAGGTGACATATTAGTATTCCCTAAACTAAATCCAGTATGGACTTACCGGATCACCAAAAGGGATGAAAGAAGTTAAAGTCATACTTAAACCGTCATTCCTCAAGTACTAGACTCGGTGTCAGTCGAGGACCAGAACAAAAACAACTGACATATCTCGAAGAGGTAGAAACTGACGTTTCTTATATTAGTTAGACTAAAACCACAACTGGTAGACCACTACAGGTACACATCTCAGAAGAGAACACAACAACCTTCTCCCACGAACGATACTGGTCACATAAAAGAAGCGTTTTGAGATAATCAGAAACGGGACGAAGTAAGGTATAAGGTTTCGGACGGACAATGAGGTCCATAAAGAACTGAAGGATGAAAACGTAAGGTCAGGGGATATTACTTTTCCTGTAGAGAAAACCCACAATCAAGATTTTCCAGCACATCCAGAAGTATCTTGGTAAGTTGAAGTCGAAGAAGTCGCAATGACCAACCCGTATCTGAACGTAATGACACTATAACTTACCAAACGGAACCTTTGCTTGTCTCTAGTAAGACAGTAAAAACTCTAACGTAGGTTCATGACGTAAAACCTGAGAAAACAACTGGTACTACCGATGAGGTAAAGAAGACTCCCTAAGGAGGGACGTTATCATCTATATTACCAGTAGACTCAATTTAAGTGGGTAAGGTCAGGTAAAATCAAGCGACTAAGGATCTTACAGCTGTAAGTGAGAACGGTAGAGAACAAACTGGTGAACGTTAAACGGAACTAAGTACCTGGACTGTAAGGTCCAAGGATACGTTATAACGAGAAATGTCGTAGCCTAGAACGAAGATAGTGGTCAGTGTAGGTGTCGACCCATAACAAAAACGAAACCGAGGTAGGGAAGTAAGAAAGACCTCAATAAAGAGGTGACTAGAGGTCATCGTATAACCCGTGGATGACTAGACCCCTCAAGGAGAAAGTCATAGGATAGTAAAACGGAAAGGTATGACAAGTACCCCAAGAGTTCCGTTCTCATGACTTCACCAGACGGTAAGGGAAGAGGTCACCTGGTGTAAGACAGTCTGGAGAGGTGGTACTGGACGGACAGAACCCACCGGGGTGTCCGTACCGAATCAAAGTAACTCAATCTGTTCCGACACCAGGATCACACTAATCTAACTGATCAAAAGACACTAATACCAAAGTCACACAAACGGGAGACTACGAGAAACGTTGTGGATGGTAGAATGAACCCAAAGAGAATGGAACCTGTACCCCATAGAGAAGTTCCGACGAGGTCGTTTTACGTCGGCGACGAGGAATGGAACCTGCAACCCATAGAGGAGTGGTGGTGGGGAGGACTGGAACTTGTACCTTATCGAGGAGATCCGGGAGTACACGGACACGTCGGTGACGAGGAACCTGTACCCTAACGAGGAGGGCCCACGACGGACACGACAGCGTCGGACCGTGAGAGTCGGTGGTGGGGACTGGAGCTTACGCCCCATCGAGGAGAGCCGGCAAGGACTCGGCAACGTCGGACCGTGAGAGCCGGCGACGGGGATTGGAACCTACACCCATTGAGGAGAGCCGACCCGAGACACGTAGCAGCGTCGACGGGTGGGATACACCGCAGTATCGGGGGTGTAACCAGTACATTGACGTTTGGGAGAAACTTGTAGTTCACCCACTTGACACACGTAAGTCCGATAGATTTGTACACCTAAAGGTCTTCCCTAACCTCCACCAGACACTCCCTCGTTTTCAACTGTCTTCTCAATAGTCGGGCGGAAGACTCCATTGGATTCTCTTTTAAATTATCGTAAACGATACATGGAGTAACGATATGGAACGATATGGATGATCCCAGTTTAGTTCGTACGATATTTTAGGACTACATTGTTCTTTCTATCAGGTTTTTCTTCCTGGTCTTTACGAGATCGTCATTCGATAGAAGACTCTCTTTTTTTCTCTATGAGTCCTGTCGAAACTTTTATTTTCCGAGAGAATTTTAGTTAAGTAAGAGCCGAATGGGTAGTGGAAGAAAAAATAAATAAAAATTATCTTCATATTAACGAAATGTTACAACACAATCAAAGTCGACATGTTGATATAATTAGACGATAATATAGATTATATTATATATATATAACGTTATCTATGTATCGAGAACTCGGAGGGAGGGTGGAGGGAGTAGAATGGATCTATCCAGTAGTGTCTTATGACTGGGTTCGAGGGACAAGATATGTCGTCGGGTAGTAAGAGAATTTGTACTTTATGTTCATTTTCATTTTTCATTTCAACTTCAACTCAAGTTTTGGATCAAAAAGTAACTGATCGGAGAGAGTGGGACCGAATTAGATAAATAAAAGAGACTCTAAGTCAACCAAGAGGACGTTTTTATACTGGGATTATGGTTGAAAGTCTATATTATATACGAACATGGTCCGGGTCTTCTGTTGTATCTTAACACGTTATCTCCGGGGGTTTTCAATTAAGGGAAGTGAAACGAGATTTACATTCTTAAAGCTACTCAGTGAAGGAAAGAGTTTCAAAGTCAACTGAGTAAAGGTTTTACACCTGTTATTTTGGGTAGCCAAACCAAGTCAAGTCAACGAGTCAACACAAGCTGAGAAACGCTGGGGTACCTGGAGTCGTACGGTCCGGAGGGACAGGTAGTGGTTGAGGACCTCGAATGGGTTTGAGTACAGGTGACTCAGTCACTACGGTAGGTTGGTAGAGTAAGAGATGGCAGAGGAAGAGGAGGGTGGAAGTTAGAAAGGGTCCTAGTCACAGAAAAGTTTACTCAGTCAAGAAACGTAATCCACCGGTTTCCTAACCTCAATGTCGAAGTTGTAGTCAGGAAGGTTCCTTATAAGTCCTGACTAAAGGAAATCCTACCTGACCAACCTAGAGGAACGTCAGGTTCCCTGAGAGTTCTCAGAAGAGGTTGTGGTGGCAAGTTTTCGTAGTCAAGAAGCCGCGAGTTGAAAGAATATCAGGTTGAGAGTGTAGGTATGTACCGATGACCCTTTTGGTATCGTAACTGATCTACCTGGAAACAACCGTTTCATTACAGAGACGAAAAATTATGCGACAGATCCAACTAGTATCGACATCACTCATGATTAATTCTTTGATATACCTTTCCTGGTTAGTGTTAAGGTCCGTCGTCACTTCGTGAGTCATTTATACTTAAGTATAGGGATTTCACGACAAAGAGTCGAGTTGGACAAAGAGAAAACGACGTAGTAAATCAAAGATGTGTCCTCAATTTTATTACAACGACTGGGGGGTTGTCGGTTTCTTGACTTACCTAAGAGGGACCCGATCGGTAGAACGATAGCTTTAGTTAGGTCTAGGACACCGGGAACTCATTTGGGACCCGGTGGTTGGACGGAGAGGGTGGGTCGACTCTGAGTCACTGGGAGGGGGTTGACTCCGAGTAATAGTGTCCGTGACTGGGGGGACTGACGTGGAGCAATCGTCGAAAGATCAGTGAGTGAAGTATAAAGAGTACCGTTTAATATAAACTGAAAGTTAAATTTTAGGTCCCGAGAGATTTCGTTTTGGAGTCACGTTAGTGCCACTACTTCGTCGTCGTAGACTTCAAAACTGACCTACCTAAAAAGAACAAAGAGTACTTCAAAGTGAGTCCTGTATGGGTACACCTTAGGACCGTGGGGGAGGGGGTACGGGGAGGGGGTGTGGGGGAGAGGGTACGGGGAGGGGATGTGGGGGAG